>JAAVUI010000340.1:0-21805 GCA_014899075.1 Fusarium goolgardi
ATGTTTATATATATATATCATGATGTATGTGTGTCGAGATCGATATAGCGGGAAGACCGTACCGTATTCGATAGCTTGCTCAGCGTGGAAACTACGTCATTTGTTAGTTTTAATTGTTCTGTTAGAAAAATCCGACTCCTTGCAATACTCACGTTCCCTGCTTTCCAGTGAATCCCTGGTAGATGACCTTGGTGTCGCTGTTGATGCGCAGGTTGTTGATGGTCTTGGCGTACTGCGATGAAGAGTAGGCGCGGCGGCCAACGTTCTTCAGCGCAGAAGCGCGAGCGGCTCTAGTGACGGACTGCATGATGATATGAGGTTTTGGAAAAAAAAAGGAGGGAGGAGGAAAGGAGAGAGAAGAATGGTCGCTGCTTCTGATTTGCAACGTTTAAAGATTAGAGAGCAATGGGGGGGCGGGTTCAATTTCTGGGGACTGGACTGAAGGAGCTAGAGAGGAAAAACGTCGATACAGGAGCTTGTTCTTGTTCGTATCAAGATTATCCCGTGGCCGGGATCTAACGGCCTAAACCAGAACGGGTCGACTCACACATTTTTGTTACCTCTGCAGTGTGTCAGTTTTTGGTGCTGGACCTGCTGGACCTCTGCGCTACGGGTGGTCTCGGAGGAACTGTGCCGAGCGGAAGATGGATAGTCCGGGGTTACAGGTGACGAGAACCACTAAGAAGTGCCCGTGTACAGGTGAGCGTTTTGGTACACGGTTAATCGCGGGTTCTCGGTGAGTGCAAAAACTAACGGGAAGGTGCGTCATTGGGCGCTGTAGGGGCCCTGGACCCTCTTTTTGTCACGGACTTGTAAGTCCTAATGATTGTTTCGATTAAAATCGCGGACATTGACAGCCTGATTGATCCCGTGGGAGTGATGAATGAGTGAGTGTCAGGTAGTTAGTAGTAGTACTCTTCTACTATTACCTTTTCTATCTAAAGAACGAATGTATACTATCTACTGTTCAACGGATGTAAATCCAGCTCCTTATCCAATTTCTGCTTCAACCTTTCCCCCCTCTGTACTGCTAAATTGCAAGCAAAATATTTCAAGCAAGTGTTTGAATGAATGTCAAGAAAGTAACAATGTCAAGATACCCTTCCGAGGAAGCATCCTGACCAAGTCAGTTGATACACCGATCCTGGTAGGCATGACCGGCCGGTATGATTGATCACCGGACCAATCGTAACCACGTCAGCTCTTTGACTCAATTAAAGATGTGTGCGTCGCATGACATTTCAGTTCATTGCGCACATCTTTAATAAAGAACAGTCTTAGTAGACGCTCTTCACGTTCCAACCAACAGCCATTACCCTCGCAGCGAGGAAACAGGCAAGCGCCAGCACATATGACAGCCCATCAAAGACGATGAGGGCTGTCCAGCCTGCATCGCCGTTACCCCCAGCTTCGAGAAGGGCACCAGCTATCGGTAGACTGCTGAGAGTACCGAAACTAGCTACCATGAAAGCTGTCGAGATGAAGCGTCCGTAGTCGCGCGGATCGCAGAGTTGACCAACGCAGACGGGCGTCAAACCCAGGTTTGAGCCAGAGCCAAAGCCAAATACAACCGCGAATGCGATGGTCATGGCTTGGGAATCACCAGCTGGCAACCACAGAGCGAAAGCCGAGAGGATGCACAACCCAAGAGTAAGAAGCATGACGTTGAAGCGACCAATCTTGTCGGCCAGAAAGCCAGGAAGGAAACGGCCGAGTAATGAACCAGCATTGAGGATCGAAATGAGCGTGTAAGAGCTATTGGCATCACCAGAATATCGACCGGCATAAGACACGATGTACGTCAATGGTACGAAGAGACCCCATTCCATAAAGAAGATCCCAAACGCCGCAAAGGTAAACTTGAGGTCTCTGAAGATGCCAAGGTCCGGCCAGACAGAAGTTACCTTGTTCTGTCGTGGAAGGCGGGATCGCATGAAGAGTGTGGCCGGAACAGTAAGGCCCAGGATGATAAAACCCAGAATACGACTCGTCCATGCAAAGCCAATGGTGGGGAGGAGCTTCTGCAGAACGATTGGAAATATAATACCGCCAATTGATCCTGCGGTCATGGCACAGCCTGTTGCAAGACCGCGGCGGACGTCGAACCAGTGAGCGATGGATGCATACGAGGGAGAATTGAGTAGAGCGCCTCCTAGACCGCCCACGACCGAGTATGATAGGAGGATTTGGTAGAACTCTGCATATATTAGTCAGATATTGCTACTCTGTATGAGCGCACGAGAGATGGAGCTACTCACCTTGACAAACGCTGAGGATGAACAAACTGGCAGCAATGAGTAAACCACCGCTAAGAACAACAAGTCTGGGACCATATTTGTCAAAGACAGGCCCAACCTGAATGCCCACGATGAAAACGACAAACAGGTACAGACTAAAGATCCATCCAATCTGGGATGACGAGTAGTCTCGGAGCTGGTTCTCGGAAAAGTACGACTCAAACACAGCAGCGGTGTTGATGAGACCGTACACGGAAAACATGCCACAAAAGGAGCCAAAGACTACAAGCCATGCTTGAAGGCCGCCCTCGGGAAACTCGAGGGCAGGCTCATGGTTCTCGATCGGGCCGGTGGGGGAGGATTCGATGGGTCCGTACTCAGACCGCGGAGGCGTTGTTGGAGTCGTTACCGGGACTGATGATGATTTTTCGTGATCTCCGCTCTGGGTGACCGGCGGCGAAGAATTGGAAGAGGGACTAAAATTGATAGACTCGTCCTGCACAGGGCAGGCTCGGTGCTGGTTTTTTAGGCAGCTGTCCTCTGCATTGTGTTCGTTGTATGTCATGTGGTAGCCAAAAAAGACTTCTTGATCACAAACGAGTTTCTGGCCTTGTTAATTGATAGTGAGTTTACATGGAGAGAGATTGTTAAGAATGTAGTTGAATTGAGAGATGAGGCAAAGTTCCGAGGAGGGGGGATACGGAAGGAATTTATATGCCGGGACTTGCAGCCGATGAACTCGATGCATGGGATGAGAGACTGAATGTTGGCTAGGTTGGGCGCTATCTACAAGTGAGTCTACTGCTGCAACAGTTCAGTTTGCTTAGTGCAAGGGCGTCGCCTCCGTAGAGGTGCAGGACGTGGCACTAAACCACAGGCTATTCGTTTAAATTACAGATTCTATGAGTCGAGACGCTGATGTCCTCTATGACGATGAATTGGCTGATCTGATTCATTGACGGCTGTCAAGTTACAGTTATATGCAGTTAGAGCTCGTTTTGCCCCATCTTTGACGGAGCTAACAAATCTGGGGCTATCGGATACTCTAGCCGTGATGAATTGAACATTTCCGGACGAATCACATCGGATATATCTGGATATTCGTCGTTGTTATTATATACGAGTCCGAATCGTATGACGAACAAACATGCATGGGGATTTAAGCTTATATTGTTGTCGTATTTGCTCAAATCGCACAGAGGAAATTGTATTTGACTGGTCATGGCGCTTACTCCCATGCAGGGTCTTGATATTGATTGGGCAACAGCAACAGCAACAGCAACAGCAACAACGCTCGTACATGTGAGTATTATTCGGCCTTGTTGAGTATCCAAACAGTTTCGATCGGACTATAATTAATATCATTCTGTTGGTGGGAAGTTGAGATTAATTGTTGCATCGCCAAGCATCTTGTCCCGTAACCCTTCGACCGTCTGCAATAAACAACATGGCATCATCCAATCTTCAACAACCGGTCATTACACACTGTAGTAGGCAGATTCGAGTAGATTAGTGTAAAATATCCTTGGATAATCTGTCCCGTGAAACAAATCCCACAGTATCCTCCAAGCGTTTGTTACATAAAGCACGGATCCAGCTATCATCAACGTGCATCGCTGCATGGCCTTGCAGCAACTCCCCTATTCTCTTGATGAAGCTACAAGAACACTCTATCCAAGAAACTGAATCATGACGCACTGTAATCGCTGCGGAAATAACCTGGCTGCAAATTGCCGTCACTTACTAGACGGGACGTTGATGTAAGCCCTGGACGCATCGGCATATTCACTGCCCTGTTATTCAACAATGCTCCGCTCTATGTTCGGCTGTTACCTAACTGCTGCACGGGTACACAGGCATTCAAGGAAACCTGACCCTGAAGAAAGAGGGAAAGGGAAAGGAAGTAGAAGTGACACTCGGGGCTCTTTCTCGCACTTTCCAAAAAGCTGGGGAGTCTTGTTCAGATGGAAGGAAAAGGGCAGGTAATTTTTTGTATGGAGTTTAGGTAAGCGAGTGCGTCTCATCGTAAAACACCTAAACTTTAGCTGTCAAAGGTTTCTTTCCAGTCGCAACATAATAATCCGAAGAGGAGTTTACTTTATCAGACATCATAACATATTCGGCATCGCTCCTCATCATGAAGCCTTAAGGCCTCACTGGACCCCATATACTACTGGTATTACTACTCCTCCTCTTCTGCAAAGGCTGATCGTGTATCGCTAGATACATCCCTTCCCTCACCACCCAGTTATTCCTCATCGAGGATCTAGAAACCGCGAGAAGACGCCTTCAACCAAGAGCGCAGACGAGAATCCAGACGAAATGCCGGAATCAAGAACCCTTGAGCTCGCTCCGGACTGGGACACTTTACTCATAATCCCTGACAAGAACAACAAAAAGCCTACTCTGCGATGCATGGTATCTTCAAGCGTCCTGGTGGACCAGTTGTCTTTTAGCCGCGCTCTTAAGGAAGGTCTTGCTGTAAAGAATGGTGAAAAGCTCGAGATGACTCTTTTAGACAACGATCCAGACGCTGTGGGGGTTATTCTTTCAATTCTCCATGGTAAGATAGATCCCAGAGACGATAAATTGAGCCTCCCAGAGATTGTTTCCGTGGCACGACACTACGACAAATACTGCTGCCACGGGATCACGGGTGCTTGGATCGACCTATGGCTAAACAGACTGGCCACCAGGGCCACAGCAAGAGAAATAGGGAGCTGCATTGCAGCCGCATGCTATTTCAAATGCCCCAACTTCGTCAAAAAGTTTCTTTATAAGGCCATACTAAATGCAGATGAGTTCAATGTTGGGAAAGCATGGACGGAAGACCTCAATGCTGATAGCGATTATCGGTTACAGACTTAGTCCAATCATGAACTCTTTCACCATAAGTATACACTAAAGAAGCTAGATGATAAACTGAATCCACAGCTAAAGCGTTGACAGCGATCTTACTGTATCTTTCAATGGATGTGAACTGAGTAGGCGGTGGAGTTTGATTTGGTTCTAGGCTAGGACTGTAATGTCGACATTTCTAGGAGTTCTGGAATCCGTTTGTAGTTTTACATGTGATCATGAAACAATTATAATGTCACAGAGACATGCAAGTACAGATTTGGTGTCAGACTGGACCCCTGGCAAGAGTGGCCAGGGTATCACATGACAATGGGGGCCGTAATTGTGACGAGGCTTATGTTCAACTGACTTTCAATAATCTTATCCTGGTTTGAGATACTTGACGCCGTTCCAATCGACTTCCATCTCGAAAGACAAGTCTTGGTTCTGATAACAATATATCCTCACTGTCAACGTTTGTGTGATCAAAAGATCTCCTCACTGCGGGGTTGAACAAGTATGGCCTCACTAAATCTCAGAACCCCTCCATATCCAACAGGCGATACCGAGGAAGAGATTAGGAGTGATCCGGAATTGTGCCGCGTATGCTGGAATCTCTACCCAGGATCAGCTTGCTCGGCTCTACCTTTAGCTGGTATAGCCATGCATGAACACTCTGGTAGCATCAACTCTATCAGAGCTGCCGAAGCTGGTAATTTAGAGGCAGCCCCAACCTGGGCGGGACAAGGTCGTATTGATTATGCTTCTTGGGAGATTAAAGTCTACCTTCCTGACGTCCCTGGTTCAGCGGCGGGGGGTTGTGCCTCTTGCTCGCTTCTCCAGAAGATGTTGACGAACCTGAATAAAGGCAGCTTAGACTGCAGCGACCCTGAACTTTGGATAGAGATTGTCTTTTGCAAAGGCAATGCTTTGAGGCTGAATCTCATTCGTGGAAGCCCGCCTGAAGACGACTTTGATATGTTCTCTTCAGGTGGAGATAGCTCCAAAGGTGATCTTCTCGAACGCTATGAGATATACACTCTACCTGGTACGAAGCCCCTTACCTGGCCCCGAGCAAGATAAAGAGCGGCATCTGATATTTACCTAGGCTCCCCATGCCCTTGGCCAACCATAGGATCATGTATGAACATTGAACGACCGGATTGGAGTCTTGATGCTGAATTCGGCGGACACGCAAATCACATAGAGCCTGATCCTACTTCTGATTCATCTTTCGATAGAGCAAGGAGTTGGATAAGGGCTTGCAAGGAAAACCATACCATCTGCCATGAAGCAGAGTTTGCATCCACATCGAAACTACCCAAGCGAGTCGTCGACATTGGACCCGAAACAAATGATGGGATTCACATCTTCACGCACGATGACTCTAAACAACAGATATCTGAGCAATACATCGCCCTATCTCATTGCTGGGGAAAGACACAACATCTCAAGTCGACGACAGATACTCTCGAGCAGTGGAAAGAGAACATTCCTTTCAATTGTTTTGCCAAAACCTTCCAGGACGCAATCATTATTTCGCGAGAGCTAGGTGTTCGGTACATCTGGATAGACTCTCTTTGCATCGTTCAAGATGACACAAAGGATTGGGAAATAGAGGCTGCAAAGATGGCATCTATTTACAATGGTGCTGAGTTGGTCCTATCAGCTACTGGGTCAGTTGATGGATCTGGCGGTTGTTTATTCCCACGAGAGCCTTACGTGACGGTCTCAGGTACCTCTCCTGATGGGAAACCTTTTGAGGTTTATGGGCGTAAAGTTGCTCAGCATTCTGCCTTTGGCTGGAATACAGATCGAAACGTGGCTAAAGGTTCTTCGAACCCCCTCAGCGGAACCATCGTACTTGACATTCTGAATCACCCATTATTGACTCGCGCATGGTGCTTTCAAGAGAGACTGCTGGCCACGCGGATCCTCCACTACACCAAGAGCGAGATGATATTCGACTGTCTATCGTCTATGGACTGCGAATGTGGTGCGCTTGAGAAACACGAAGATGACCCCTTGGTACCGGCACGCCGGATTATCAAGACCGGCCATAAATTTATTACCGGCACCAAGAGCTACAGAGGGTCTTCTCTCAGACCATCTAAGCCTCTTGAGGGGGAGGTCAAGGAATTTCAAGAACACCATGAGCTTTGGCGAGATCTGATCGTACAGTATTCCCAGAAACAAATCACCTTTAGAACCGATGGCCTCCCTGCTGTTGCAGGACTGGCCACCGAATGGTCAGACAAGCTAACTGGTAGATATCTTGCTGGTTTGTGGGAGAAAGATCTACTGAATGGTCTACGCTGGATGCCAGACGAAAAAGACTCTGAGGAGGAATTGAGTTACATTGCACCGAGTTGGAGCTGGCTCAGTGTTCACCGTGGTGTGACATGGGGACTGGAGAGTTTCGAGTACGACGATTACTTTGTCACAGTCGACTTCGAGCGTACAGCCTGTCCCCTCAAAGGGGAAAACAAGTTCGGTCAGGTGAACTGCGGCTACATATCTCTCACAAGCCGTGCCATGCCGATGACTTTTAGTATGGATGGAAATTCGGTGTATTTGGAAAAACCAGGTAACCCTGTCAGGAAGCCATTCGAAAGACCAGACAGTCTGTTCCGTTTGCGAAATCTCAAGACAAAAGATTTGTTGTGCTTGAGACTTTGTACAAGGTTGAGCACGAGAAATGCCTGGGACGATGACGGCGCTTTGGTTTTGGTCAAGGCAGATAGAGAAACGCTGGACAAACAGCCTGATCTGCCCAAGGAGGTTCGAGGGTTTGGAAATGTTTATCAGAGAGTGGGATATATAACGAATTATATGACACAAGGGTGGAATCATGAGGAGGATTCGAAGAAGTTGGAGATGTATATAATCTAGATTGTTGATGACCAAACTTGGAAGCGAGGTCGTCTCATGTTTAATTATATATCGGTAGGCAATATGATTTTCAAATTTGGTAGAAACTGCAAAAATGAGTCTTGACTGTCCGAGTATGATAGGCGGAAGACATAGTACATGACCTTTGATTTTGATATCCTGGTATACATACAGTTGCAGTGTCTGTTATATCCAAACTCTAGTTAATTTCTACAAACTCGTCAACTCGATGAGATCAACGATCGGCAGTGTTTGTGGCTTTAGTTTGTAGAGCTTGACTTTGAGGGATGAACAACCGCTGTGCAGGACTGATCACAGCTAAAAGAAGCATGCACACCAGTAGGAAATATCTACCCAGCCTTCTCTTCAATCACTATCATCAAAAATGGCCAGCAAAAAAGGAAAATATAAGGAAGTATCTTAATCTTAGGATCAAGGTGCAAAAACTAACTCCGGTACAGGGAATCGAACCCTGGGCTCCGCGGTACTGATCTCTCAGGTTATGAGAGCGCGAAATGTTAGCCACTACACCATACCGGATGGTGATTTAATAAAGATGAGCTGAGCAAGCAAGCTTCATGATTGCAAGGGCTTCATAGCTTTAGGAATGGACTACGTTCCAACGGTCTTGGGGAGTATAAGATTCGACTAACTGGAGGGAATGTATACAAGATAGTGGCCAATGGGTCTTGCAACAACTGAGAAGTCAATGGCTGGATTGGCAGCCGTACACCAGAACACCTATGCTGTACAGACTTTAATCCCCTTGACATACTAGATATCATATAAAGAGGCTTTGTTGCAGTATAAAAAGCTGTTTCCCAAGGCCTGATCGAGAGTCTGGTTGTGTATCGTGGGGTTTCCTAAATATGAAATATTGATTGCTTGTGTTGGCAGTGCCACAATGATAACTTGGTGGTTTACATATGTGATGAGTTGTACGTCTCTCAGGGAATGCAGATGTCAGAGCAGTACCTCCAACCATATACTAAGATAATTATCTACCTCTTATTTGTCTGTTTAATTAGGTTGTAGCAAAAATACGAATTTGGTCGCGGAAAAGGACATTTGAAACCCTTGCGACCCAGAGTGTTGTTGTCTTTGGCCCAAATCTACACTCTTGGTGGCAATCAGACCTCCTTGCCCTTGCAGGTCGGCCCCTGTCCTGCATTGAGGCAGTGATAAATAATCCGACCTTCCCCCTCTTCGATGCTGGGCTGTCGGGAATGAACAGACGATTATTAGGATGAGGAAAGCATCAGTTTTGGATGTTGGCAAGGCATCTTCTCACTCCTTGCTTGTTTAAGAACAAGATGGCCATAATGAAACCTTGGCACAAGAGAATTCGGCTTGGCCAAATCATCCCAAGACCCTCGACGATAGATGGAAGGCCCTTTGGCTATCTCCTCTTGTCATGATATGGGTTCCCTTTATTGGTGCGTATTATCTCTTCATTTTTCTCTCTTACTACTAACGAAAATTTAGTCCTTGCAGTCTTTGTTCACCGTTTGGACGATAAACCAACTGCACATGGTGATACTGTTCGTGAAGCCATTGGGCTCGCATCAACAATGTGGCCCATCGCGCTGGCGTCTGTTTTAGGCGCTCTAGTTCGCGCCGTTGCATTGTTTCGTGCTGAGCAGGGAACGGAGCTTGGTGTGGGCGGAAAATACTTTCTACTCCCTTTCGTTCCTTCACTAACGTTGCGCGATCTAGACGCTCGCAACTCTATTAGGAAGTCAAACCATGATGAGTACCATTAAAACTGCCTTCGTACTTCGAATGCTGTCTGTATTGACACTGTTGCTCTTAATTCTGTGGACGTTCAGTCCGTTGGGTGGTCAAGTTGTTCTCAGGACTATTCAAACTACGCTGTACACCAGTTCACAAAACCACGAGGTTTCATACGTCCCGGCTGCAGATATCGGCCCGCCATTTAACTACGGTATTTGGGAGAGCGCTTCTTTAAAGGCCAACCACTTGGGATGAATACTACCCATGTTTGGCGCTGCGCTTTCTGCACCCAATGCCCTTGCGCAAGCTTCCAACGGATCCAGTACAAACTTTGATGCGGTCAGTCATACAAGATCTTGGCGGCGTGGGTGTAGCTAGTAACGATGCCAAGGTTGATCTCTGGGGAAATGTTCGTGTCCCAGAGATCACGCAGCTGCCCGATTATGATTCCTCGAATCCTCACAAATGGATCAAGATACCCTCTGACCAGCTGGCGACATACGAGTCCTTGATCGGAATTCCTATTCGAGGTATACCTTCAAAATCTGCCGGTAACTTCACACTGCAAGTCTCAGCGAGTTATATGGCTTTCGAGGTAAGAGTTTCTTGACAGCTGTTGTGAGTCCATGAGCTAATAATTCTAAAATTTTAGTGTTCCTCTTGGTTCAATACTTCAGAGTGGCTTTCTCGAATTCCCGGCGGGCTACGTGTGCACAAAAGTATGAATGATAGTATCACACTGGAAGTTGTGACAGAGATTCATCGCGGAAATGCGAACACTTACATGGACATACCGAGCGGTGTGCCAAGGAGTAACTTCAATTTCTCAAGCAAGGATCGATACAGCACAGGACCAGTCGAGCGCGGCACCTTGGATTTTGGTACTAACGACAACTCCACTATATGCGACATGAGCCACGTCTATGTTGACGTCGACATCAAGTGTGACAGGCCCCGCACTTTCGTCACAATGGTCTGTGAAGTCCAAAGGATCCGTCATTCACACAGCCATGACGTCTCTGTACCAGATACAAGTATGACATCCAATCGTGGATCGGGGCCAGCAGCCTTTATAGCTACTCTTCCCTGGCTGATCACTTCCTTCCGTGCCGGAATGAAGTCACCCTTTGAGAACTACCTCTCAGATCCAGCTCTAGGGATTGAAGATGACAAGACGGGGGGCTATGGTGTTATGACCGAGTTCACCAGACTTCCTCCCAGGGTCTTTGCCCAAAGGCTAGCTTTGATAATAAACACAGCTATGCGTGTCTCGTACCACGAACCTGCCGTGCTAGCATCCGGCAGGATGAATCTGACAGTGATTGAGAATCTGGGGCCTGGAAATTATGCAATTCATTATACTAACACAACTGGGAAATTCACAACCAATGAAGAGCGGTGCCAAGTACAGAAAACGTGGATGGCAATTTACATCTTTTCGCTTGTTCTCATGGGAATCAGTATCTTGGCCGCAGTCTCGCTCAGCTTTACAACAAGAGCCCCGGACTTTCTTACAAGCATCTCGGCTCTGACACGAGACTCTGTCCATATTAATGTCCCGCCAGTGGGAAGCACCTATTGTGGTGACGAGCGGGCGAGGTTGTTGAGGAATAGGCGATTGAAAATTCGGGATGTTCTGTCTGGCGAAGATGTCGGCTACGTTGCACTTGCAGATGACAATGGTCATAAGAGGTTTTAGGGCGGCAAAGAAGCGCCTATATGCTTGAACTTGGGCAAATCACTAGCTTTGAAAGCTTGCTAGCGGAGGAGGGACATGTATGCGAGCTGTAAATTGTACATTGGCGGAATAGGTATTGGCGGCACTTCAAGGCATTGCATTTATACAATGATGATAATACTGATTATTTTTGATAAGCTATTATATACTCGAAAGAAAGTAAGATGTATGTATATTATAATTCCACGCAAATAGTATCATCCTATCGTAACCAGGACCAGATGCCAAGGACTCTGTGGGTCAAGAAGTCGGGGACAGACTCGATCAGTGAAGACGTCGTCGGATGGGAACATTAATGTCAATGTTGAAAAGCTCGCAGAAGCCGTTGATGCAGCCACACCTAGTTTGATCGCAAAACTCGACACTGTCGCAGTCATCGTCCATGTTACATGGGAAAAGATCGGCAGGAACGAAAGCAGAAGTAGTTGTAGGGAGTTCGCTCGTTGTGGTTTCGGCAGTCAATGTGATGGAAGAGGTGATGTCGGTTGTGAAATCGAAATCTTGAGTAGTCTCAACAGTAGTAGTCAGATCATCCTCTGTCACGAAAGATGTCTCAACTGATGTCTCGGCAGATGTAAGTGAGGTGGTGGTTTCGAGGGTGGTTGTCTCTTGGGCAGTAACAGAGAATGTCTCAGTTTCGATGGATGCTTGGAATGAGGTCTCGGCGGTTGTGGCGGTGATGTCTGTTCCAGAGACAATTGTAGAGCTGGGTCTGGGACGACATGCTCCAGCATTGACAGTTTGGAAAGAAGCAAGGGCAATGAAGCCAGCAAATAGTCTTGACGAAACCATTGTAACGAATGTGATGATATGTGTAAACGAGTGACAAGTTTTTCTCTATAAATTATCTTAACAAACAAGTAAAAAATATGGGCAGTATTCTCCAATATATACACATAGAATTTATGCAGTAATAATCCTTTTGGAACAAGTGTTTGTTGGGCTGAGTCCTAGCACGAAATTAACACCGAACTATTGAACTTGGCGCAGCAGCTAACACGTTTATTTTCTTGTTTTCTGCTGATCGTGATAAATGATGGAAAAAACAAGCATGTTTACCCCTGAACGCTAGGACTAAAGACACGAATCAACCGCTGTCAATCGAAGCGCCAAGTTAGCTCAGGGCTGAGAGGAAATACAGATTGACATCAGCGCTGCCAAATCGACTTTGTCGTGTTTTCTTATTATTGATTGTATTTTCTTTTGAGCTCGATAACGAAGCCCAGAAGTGAAAAAACATACTTTTCAAGTGGCTGTCATGATGTGGTAGCTGGCACCAGGGTATCAGAAAAGTTGGCCGCTAGGAGCATAAGGGACGAAATTATTAGGTCAGTTTATGCAACTTGGATCGGATTAGGCTATTTAATTATGTGCCCTAAAGCTCAGAGGCCAACTTTTCTGATACTTACTAGCCTGGATCTCAACGCAGGATCAAGATAAGCGACACGTTCACATTAGACATTAAGAAATAATTATACTATACATCTATCTATTCAAGAGACATTCTCCGCGTAGGTTCACTCCTCATCAAACGTTCATACCACGAAATATCCCGTTTCCATACCGGAGCACCCACAATCTCTAGAATATCAGCGGCCTTGCGCTTTTCCCTATCCTCTAGATCCTGGTCGATACCAGCTTCGATTAAAAGGCTGGCAATACCATATAACTTGTATTCCTCACCATCTTCCATGTCTTCCCAAGCCTTCTTTGCTCTTCCCAGCGCAATCTGGTTAGCAACATGGTGTAAAGCACTCCATCCTTTTCGGTCGGTTTGGTTGATAGAGGCACCTGAGTCCAATAGAAACTGTACGATTTCTGTTGGGTCGACCATGGGGCAGCCCAAATGCATTGATGAGATGGCGAGCATCAGAGGTGTTTGCTCATCTGGAAATGGACCCAGGGCTTGGAGGGTGATTCCATGACTGTGCAGAAACTGCAGCACTCCATATTTCAAATGCCTCAGACTGCGACCTTCATGGTATGAGACAGTACCGTTTGGCGAAGCATCTCCTTGGAGTAGAACTCTTGCGTATTCCTCAAATCTAGGTTCATTATGGGGGGATGGTGTCGCGTCATTGGCAAGATGCAGTAAGGCATATGTAATCTCATCTCGTTTCGAATCATCTCGTTCCCAAATGCTGTTATCAGAGTGGCAGAGAAATCTGACCACGTCTAAGCGATTTTTGGTGATGGCAGTCCCGATAGGTCCATCGAGACTTTTAGAAGCTCTCAACTTTGGGGCTCCAGCTCCTATGAGTAACTTGACCATTTCCTTGTCACATCGACTGATGGCTGTCTCCAAAGCGAATATCGAATCTGGTCGCATGCTAGAGTGTGGGTGACGGTCCAACAAAAGAGATACAACCTCCTTGTGTCCTTCGAGGACAGCTAGCTCAAGTGGAGTCATCGCCACAAGTTCCGCAGTGCCCAACGACGGGTGTCCGTCCCGAGTTTTTAGTATGCGATCATCGCTTCTGGGCCGTGTAATAAAGGAGAAACTGTGTAGTGAAGATCGAATATTAGTCTGTCTCAAATATCTTGCGAGGTTTGTGGTTTCGACAATCTCTCGAACAACTGGCGTTATGCCAAGCAGTGAAGCCAATTGTAAAGCGCTAAGTTTGTCTGCTGAAGTATGATCCTTTGGATATTCATAGATTTTGACATTGGTAATTTCCTTTAGTCCATTGATTGTTGAGTAATGGCGGCCATACTTGACTGCAGTCCATTGTTCTTTGATATATTCTTGTGCATCTCTGGATCTGGAAAGGTATGTGAACCACAATCCTCGGTTGGCATGGTCCTGGGTCAGGAATGACATTGCTTTTGCTGTTGTTCTGTCGTCTTCAAGTAACTGAGGGCACTCTCCGAGATGTCGAAACCAGAATCGGGCTGCATAAGGAAGTACTGGATCGCATCTATCGTCATTCTTTCCCTCTGACCAGACCGGGAGTAACTCTTCCATGAGGTTCAGACACCGCGACGCAATAAATTCGTGATCTTTATCAGAGAGTATCTGAAAGACCCCAGGACCGGTCCTTTCAGCTGTCATGTAGCGACGGAGAAAGTCTCGAACTGAGCGCTGAGATAGCTGAACAGTCTGCACTGTCTCGTATTTCAAATCAGACTTTCTTGTCTCTGGTGTAATAACGAGAAGGGATCTGCAGAGTTTTATGCAGGTCGTTAGATCTTCAATACTGGTCTCTGAATCAGAAGTTTGATCTCCCATAAAAACATTTAGCTCTTCGATAGTGAGAGGATGGTATGTAAGCAGTAACCAACTGAGCAATAATCGCACCCTTTTTCTGTATTCGATTGGGATCTCCTGCAGAGTGTTGCCATAAATAGTCTCGAAACTATTACTTAAACATCTGATGTACAGGGGTATCTGAAGTTGGGATTTGTATCGGAGGTCGAACAATACCAAGCTTGCCCAATGAAACGACTGGTTGGGTCGTGATGCGAGAGCTGTTACCACTTGGCCGTGGAGTTGCAGAGACCACCCGTTGTCTTGTGCGATCTTCTTGAGGTTGCTCTTTATATAGAGCTGAACATCTCGAGTATTGTCCTTTTGGAGCTCTGAATCGAGAGATAGTATTGAAATGGTATCTTTGTACTTCATTTGGGGAGGTACTGAGAGACATGTCATAAGGAGTCGAAAGTTTTGAGGACATTTGGGCGAGGTGAGGAGCTTGGAAAATCGATCAGTCAAGCTCTGTATCGATGCTACATCACACTCGTCAATTCCGTCGAGAATGCAAGTGATAGTTCCTGTGGCTGTATCTCGAATCATGGCGATAAATATTTGCCAAAGTCTCTCAACCATATTCTTTGCCAAAGCTATCCGATCGCTACCGTGAGCTCGAACCTTTTTAAGCCCATGGCATATGAGTTGGGGTCTCAGTTTGCACAGTTGCCATATGAGCCCACGGAGAACGGCTGTAGCGGAGTTCTTGTAGATGTTTCCCTGGCTGCAAAAGAAGTACAGCACAGTGTCATCAGGCGTATATCCAGATAATCGCTCGAGTTGGCCGGCGATGTAACTGGCCAACATGGTCTTTCCGGTACCTTGACTCCCTTGGACAACAAGACCTTTACACTTGCCGTGGGGCAAGAGCCAATAGCGGAAGTCGGAAATCTCTGTGATCCAGGTACAGGTTCCTTCGAGAACATGACCTTTTGTTACTTCGAGCGATGCACGATCTGGTCGTGGATCGGTGACAAACAAATAGTGCAAAAGTTCCTTCTCTCGTTGATTGAAAGATCTGGAGTACTCTGGTCGATCCGTTGAGTCGGGAACGCAGGACAGCGATTTGAATCTATCGAATGGTCAGCTTAGCCTGTTGGCAGATTTGCTGGCAACTTACTCTGATTTTCGGAAGGCCACGAGACACAACTGTTCTCTTTTCAGATCTTCAAAAAGGTCCTTGACTCTCTTTTCATTAAGATGACGATACACTGCCGACGACTCTGGCTGGGCCATAGTGAATTCGCGCCAATCAAGCTCAGTCAGAATGTCTTTGATGATCTCAGAGCAGTGAAGCAAGATTTGTGTTGTGAATTCGAGTTGCTTCTCAGTGTCATTGCTGTCGGTTGAGGGAACCAATTCAAACTCATTCGCAAATCTGGACAAGCTTTCCAATTGTTCGAGTCGGTTTATGACATCCTTTTTAGAAGGGTCAAGTTGGTGAAAGAAGCCAGCAGCTTCATCTACAAATTCCGCAAGCCGGGAGGCAGCATCCTTCACATCTACGGATGCATCCATAACGCTGTAGAATGAACGATGATGTTTCTCTAATAGAGCCTATCATCAACAAATATATTAAAAATTTACACAAGAGAAAAAGTGATACGCGTCCAGGTTGAAGAGACATGACGCTGGAGCCTGGACCGTGTAAGTTGATCGCTTAGTCAGACGGCTATTTTTATACACTCGCGATGGGGCTTTCGTATGCATAGAAGCTGCGCCACGGTCACCTGGACAAGTCTTTTTCATAGAACAACTTCTGCCTGGTTTTGTTTGTTTGGACCTCAAGATATTTATATAACTAACAGTTGGCATTGGAAGACGCAACGAAATATGACGTAGTTCGTATTCTTTTTCTTATGATTTGAAAACCGGACACAGGATGTGTCTAAAAACAACAAGCCAACGTTAGAACACATACGTTTCACCTGATACCCTGTGAGTTTTCATCTGTATTTGATTTATTTATATCGTGACCAATAAGTATGTTCACAGCGATGAAGTTTGTCTTGACATTTGAGCTATTCACTACAATGAAAATAGTCTGCCGGTGCCCATACAACCAATATCTACCTAGAGCTTGCGCGGACTGTGGCTGTGATGGTCGAAATGGGCGAGGTCAGTAAGAGAGAGGGTGACTGGAAAGGTTCCGTAAGAATCTTACTATGCAGATCATAGGAGGAATGAGCAGCAATCTTATCCTTGACATGACGAAAGCTCAGGAGTATCAGAATGTCATTTTGAGTTCATGGGTAGCTTAGCTCCTAGTCTAGTGTCTCAAACTATCTGTCTGATTGTAATAGTTATATTTCGTCTTGTGAATAAGGACCAATCTCTTAATCATAATGGCTACTTGCCAGTATTAATTCAATCGACGTATCATAAATAAGCGAGTAATAACATCTTGTCCGTGTTCTGCCCTATACTTAATAACACGGTTTCCACCATCCACAATGTCAAGTCCCTTGTTTTAGTCTTGCTAGTGCAACAACGCAACTCGGGTGTTCACAATATCATCATATTAGTCCAGACATACACCAGAAATCCCAACTCCGATCTTCGGAGTGTCAATCAGAAATTTCATGGTTCTTGTTGGTTGAGCCAATGACCTCGCGTGACGTGATACCCAAACCTCGTGATGCTTGGTGGGCTGTTCCATTCTCGGACTCACAGTTCCGGGCTCCAAACTAACCGAGTAAATATCTCAGCTACCGTTACAGAGTTCTATACAGTTCAAACGCTTGCATCGAATTGTGAATATGATTTACTCTTCCAAAAGGGACGTCATAATCCCATTGACGTCATAATCGCCAGTTTCGGGTTTCGTATATTGGTGCGGATCAAAAGGATAATTGCTTTGCCTCTTGCTTGCTGTGCTGCAAAAGACCGAGAGCGACGAGATGTCTTTAAAATACCCCCATGTGTTGATTGAGGAGTTGGGGCACCTTCTTGTTATAGCAAATATTCTTACCGGTTGGCTCTGTGGGTGCAAAAGTCTTTCTGTCAGTTCGCGGCTCAGTGATGGAACTGAACCCCATTAATACAACATTATAGCCCAAATCGCCTTATTTCCATACATAGCCTGTTGTGGAAGCAAGCACGAGACTGCGTTGGCCAGGGTAAAATGGACTATCGACCCCGCGGGGTCAGCTGGCTTTGCTGCAACTCCGCGGCTCATCAGCTTACAATTTTCTAGTTCCATTATCCCGGGGATTTTAGAGTTTCTGTGATTTTACATGATCTGATGAATGATTATTGACTCCTCTCCCATGACACCATGCAATTCTTTGAATGGGCTGATATCTGATTTTGTATTATAAGTTGGAGCGAGGTCGCTCTTGTACGAGGCATTGACTCATATATTTGAAATACTTGTACACCATCTAATACCCAATTCCTTTTACTACACAAAGCTAAATAACTATGCTATCTTCCAGTAATGTGGTGCGAGCTACCATTCTTTGGCCAGTCAGGCTGGCTACTCAAAACACAACCCTTTTCGCGCGCTCAATAACAGCAGTAATCCAGACAAGTTGCCAGAACTTTTCATCTACCAAAAGAACACCATGCACAAGCTGCGCAACTTCTGGGTGTCAAGCATGTGCTCGTCACGGTTCGAAGAGTCGTGGTAGCGCGAGTAACATCACCACAAACATCAATGCCAACAACAGCCTACGTAAAAGGGCGGCATATGCCACTACAGCAAGTACCATCCCTACTGAGCAGCGGGCGCAGGTTTTGGAAAAGACTAGAGGGGGTAAGTCACACCTTTTACTCTTATTGAATTAAACTGACCAACCATTCTAGCTGTTCAATATAAGAAAATCCCAGTTCCTACACCGGGATCAGACGAAGTTCTGATCAACATAAAGTACAGCGGTGTCTGTCATACGGACCTTCACGCAGTCAACGGCGACTGGCCACTTCCCTCAAAGATCCCTCTAGTCGGGGGTCATGAAGGTGCAGGCGTGGTAGTAGCACGAGGAGAACTCGTCAAAGACATCGAAATAGGTGATCATGTAGGTCTCAAGTGGCTTCATAGCTCATGCATGAGCTGCGAACAATGTCGCCAGTCCAACGAATCTCTCTGTTCTCATGCTTCACTATCTGGCTACACAGTCGATGGCTCATTCCAACAATATGCCGTCGGCAAAGCAGCGCATGTTGCGCGTATTCCCAAGGATTGCGATCTTGCCGGAGTGGCGCCCATTTTGTGTGCTGGACTAACCGTCTACAAAGCCCTAAAGTCCTCCAACGTTCGTCCAGGACAGAGCGTAGTCATTGCTGGCGCAGGTGGAGGTCTTGGTGTTTTTGCAATCCAGTACGCCAAGGCTATGGGGCTGCACGTAACGGCTCTTGATGGTGGCGAAGAGAAGCGCAAGGTCTGCACTGAACTTGGTGCTGATGCTTTTGTAGACTTCAAAACCTCTAAGGATGTTGTAGGGGAGATCAGGGACTCAACTGGTGGCTTGGGGCCAGATGGGGTTCTGCTTTTAGCTGCGAGCGAGAAGCCTTTCCAGCAGGCTAGCCAGTATATCAAGAGCAAGGGTACAATTGTCTGTGTCGGACTGCCAGCCAATGCTTTTATCAAGGCCCCTGTGTTTGACACAGTTGTTCGGTGAGTAAAACGCGTGAATTTCTGTCCGAAATAACTAACAAAGGACGGAATAGGGAAATCAATATTAAAGGGAGTTACGTGGGAAACCGCCAAGATACCGCCGAAGCCATCGAGTTTTACAGACAGGGCCTGATCAAGGCGCCGTACAAGTAAGCTTTTCTCATGTTAAGACATAACGTATCACTAACTTGATCTCTCAGAATTGTTGGTCTATCAGAGCTTCAGAAAGTTTACGACATGATGATTGCGGGTAACATTGCTGGTCGCTATGTGGTAGATACCAGCCGATGATGTTGTAAATATGTTGATTCATAGCTAGTTGTTACATTTCTAGCTTTGTCTGACAATACCCATGTTCGAATTCCAATTGACTTCCATGACATTCATACGTCTTTCACATCAGAGATCTTAAATCCCCCAGGTACCAATTTCTGAAATACCTGATCAGGATCATACTTGGCTGCTGCATCCTTCATCTTCTCGATATTCTCAGGTCCGTAACTTCCAAGAGGATTCTGACTCTTATCTGCGTAGTTCAGATACGTCCACTCCAAGTTTCCTCCCTCGATAGTGTCTGCAAACTCACGCAAGTCTCTAACCCAAGCTTCAACTTTTGGTCGAGCAAAGACTTCCTGGTCGGGAGTCCGAACCATGACATTAGCAAGGAATAAGATTCCGTTGTGTTGATGGCGCTCAACGCCCATGACGTTACCACCAGCTTCGACACAACGTTGACCAAAGATTTTTGGCAGAGGTTGGAATATGCACTGGGTCAAGAAGTTACCGTCGGGGATGAATTCTTTGAGTTCCTCCACTAGTTTACTATGCAGATCTGAAGCTTTGGTGATGATTTGGACATCATTTTTGAAGCAGCATGTAAACCAGGTGTTACTGCAAGACGTCAGTACCATCAACACGTTGTTTAAGAATGAGCCCCCTCACTAGTAATTCGGGGGGAGATTATAATCAGCAGCAATTTCAGCAACAGTGGTATTCTTGACCCGACTAGAAATCTCAGGTATGGCAAGCCACTTTTTGTAGGCTGCAGGCTTTTCAATACCTTCCATGTTGGCATACAGAGCGGCTGTACAGATGTCTTTCAAGTCGGGCAAGTACTGAAAGACAGTCACAAGGTTACTGTGAACATCATTGACCACGTTATCCGTGAACTCATAGAGGGCTTCGATGACTTCAGTGATAGCTTCGTTGGGGAACACGGCCATTCCACCCCATACAAGACCAACTTCAATGGCTTTCATGGTAAAGTTTGTGACGATGCCAAAATTGCTGGAGCCACCCTTGAGAACTCTGAATAAGTCGACATTGGTCTTCTTGTCTGCAGTGACGATGTCTCCACTAGCGAGAACAACTTGGTAGGAAACGACATTGTCACATCCGAAGCCTTGTATTCCTGTAAAGAAGGTATTTCCACCTCCCAGGAGAAGACCAGCAACACCGGGATTACCCTCACGGCCTCCAGCCACAGCACGACCATGCTTGCTCAGCTGAGAGTAAACATCTCGCCATCTGCAGCCAGGTCCGACGTCTACTGTCTCGGTAGAGGCATCAAAAGATACATGGTTCAAGTGAACGAAATCAATAGTGACTCCACCCTCGATGTTGTTTGAGCCAGCCCAGTTTGTATGACCACCGCTGCGAATAGCAAACTTGTGACCAGCAGCTACAAGCGCCTTGACGATAGTGGCAACCTCGTCAGCGGTGCGGGGCTGTACGATACATGCGGGTTTGATTTTGGCACTGTTGGACCAGTATGATTCCTGACGAGCTGTAAAGTCGGTATCGTTTGGTACCAAGATGCGTGCCTCGAGGCCAGCCGCGACGAGGCTTTCGCTTGGGGTGAGGGAACTCATGTTTGGATGAAGATATGAAATAAGATGAAATGGAGGAGGGAAACTCGACCCATAAGCAACTTCTCCTGTTTTGGGGCTTTATAGCTCCCTGATAAATGGAATGGACTTCAGCCTGTTTCTTGGTATTGTCCCATTCGCCAGTTCAACTCGAGCCAAGTCGTCAGAGTCGTATCTTCGCTTCGATCCTCACTATTACTTGTTAAAATTTAACTGGCCAGTTTCAACGCATGATATATATTGACTTGGCCAGATCGTCTTCTATAAGAAGGTGCCAACTATGGATTAGTTAGTTTTACGTATTAACATGCAAAACATGCTGCGGAGGCAGATTAGATTGCTTTATTACATATGCGTTGATGGAATGTAGTTTGATGCCGATTGGGTAGGACGAAATGACCGAATTATAACCAGTGCTACTTTTATCTTATCAAACCGCTCTCTTTAGGACGGCGGACCAGTTCTGCTTTGGATATAAGTTCATAGACACATGGCACACTCGTTAAGTCGTCGGGCGTTCGGCGGTGCCGGGGATTGCATATTATTCCCGTTGAGCAACCAGTAGAAGCTGAGCAGCAAAAACAAGCTTATAGTGTCATATACCTAGCTTTCGCGCATACCCCCTTTTCGCGC
>JAAVUI010000341.1:0-19088 GCA_014899075.1 Fusarium goolgardi
AAATAGTATAAACAGTTATTATAAACTTTAATAATTACTATTATTAGAATTGGTTTTTTTTAAAACTAATAATTTAATAATACTTATAGCTTTTACTTTTTCTATAAACTATATTTTTTAATCTATATTTAATACTAATTAAACTATCTTTTAATAGTTAATCTGGGCAGGTTGGTGTTCTTACTATAATCCTTCCATGGAACATTGCACAGCATCGCCATCCTATGACAGAGGCTGTTATTGACCGCATAGTTAAAACCTATATTCATGCAAAGTCATTATTCCGGCGCACTACTTTCAGGGTTTCTCGCTTGCGTTACTACTCTAAAGTCCGGGGCTTACATTACCAAAATTTACCATGACCCTTCTACCGCTTCAAGAGAAGAAGCCTTTATCGCTTATTGTACGACGAACTATATTTGTAGCTATATGAGTGTCAATTGAACTAAATGAGACTTGATATTGTGAATGTTCAACTTGAAGTCGAGTAAAACACAATGGCAGGCGGATTTGATCTCGAAATAGAGACTAGATAGTATGCTAACGTCAGACGAAATGTGCATCGGATCTAGCGAAAAGGACTACCAATAGCATCTACAAGCTAAATAGAATGAATATACAACGGTGAAGTGATTAATAAATCTAAACTACCGAGCCAAGCTGCATTACTACTAAGAAAAGCACCTATGAACTACCTGTCCGAAGCCAGGGGACGATACCCCTACCCTGGCTAAGCGTCCTCTGCACCAAAGTACCAAGTAAAGGATCAAGGCCAGCAGTCTTGGCACGATCTAGCCACTCCTCCACGCTGACTGTATCCATTACCTTGCCCTGCTTCGTCTCGAAATGATCCTTGAGATCATCAACAGCAATCTTCTTTGTACCGCAGTGGTGACGGTAAACTAGTTTATCCTCTCCTGTCTCAGTGACGGAGACAACGATGCCTTCTGCCACATTCTCGACAGGAACAAAGTCGAAGTAGCCCTTCCAGCCGGACAGTTCTGGAAGACAGCCTGTCTCAGCAGAATAGCGGAAGATATTCTGCATCAAGTCATGGGTTGGCGCATTCGTACCCGTGATGTTGGCTGGCCGATGGATCCAGACTGGAAGGCCCTGCTCCGCATAAGAGCCTAGAATATGCTCTGAAGCCCACTTTGAAGCAACATAACCGTATGACCCATCAACAGGTGGCTCAAAGTCAGAAACTGAAACCTCTGCAAGACCATCTTGACCGGTGAGATTAACAACGCCACCAGTAGAGACAAAGTGGAAGGGAACGCCTCGTCCAACCGCCATACGCGCCAATTCTCGGGTCGCCTCAACATTGGGACGCCTGAGAGACTGGTATGCCTTGAGGAATGAAACATCAGCACCATTGTGGATGATTCGGTCGACGGATTGAGCGAGTGTGTCAAATTGTTCCTCAGACAATCCAAGGCGAGGAAGAGACAAGTCGCCCTGGTAGCATACGACTCGTGGAGAAGAGAAGACAGGGTCCAATTTGGCCGACGAACGAATAGCAAGGCAGTGTACTCTCGCTACGCGCTTATCCGCAAGGAGTGACTTGAGGATGGAGAGACCCAAGAAGCCAGTTGATCCAGTCAGGGCAACCTGCAATTCGTCCGACTTCTGAGATGCCGGCGACTCCATGACCGAGACATTTGAGTCAATACGGGTTTCCTC
Source organism: Fusarium goolgardi (assembly GCA_014899075.1). Lineage (NCBI taxonomy): Eukaryota > Fungi > Ascomycota > Sordariomycetes > Hypocreales > Nectriaceae > Fusarium > Fusarium goolgardi. The sequence goes on from JAAVUI010000341.1 coordinate 1,684, forward strand.
AACCCAGTCAATGGGTTTTGTGTCCTTGACCTCAGCCGATCCATCAATCTTGGCAGCCATCTCGCTTAGCGTGCTAGCCTGGAAGAGATCAAACACAGAAACAGCGACACCAAACTCACGAGAGATGTACTCTCGCAGCGTAACGATGCGGAGGGAATTGCCCCCAGCAGCGAAAAAGTCGGTATCGGGTCCAATAGTAGCGTCTACGGCTACAGGTGGCAAAGCTTTGAGCCAGCCCAACTTGAGTCTCTCTTGAGTCTCAGATAGTGGCTCTGCAACGATATCGTCATCCAGAGGCACGGAAAGAGTATCGAGGGCGTATTGATCCAGCTTTCCAGAAGAGTTCATAGGCAGCTTATCGGTGGGAACAATCCTGGCAGGAATCATGTATCGAGGAAGAGACAACTCCTTGAGCAGTTGCTTGAGGTAGGCCGTGATGTCTGAAGGACGGTGTGTCTCGGAAATAATGGCAAAAGCAACGAGGAAAGCACTATCTCCATCACCGTTCTCGCCCTGTCTCAAGGATACAGCTGCTTCGGGGATGGCACCTTTTGAAGCTTTGACGATGGTGTTGGCAACATCTTCGAGCTCGATGCGAAATCCTCGAAGCTTGATCTGAGAATCACCAGCAATGCGACCAAGGAAAGTAATTCGTCCATCAGGAAGGAACCTTGCCTTGTCTCCAGTGCGGTACATGCGAGTCCAGCCACGAGAGATATCCTCAGGGGAAGCAAATGGGTCTGGGAGGAACCTGTCTTGGGTGAGGTCCTCCCTATTCAAGTATCCAATGGCGATACCACAACCACCAACGACCAACTCACCGGCGAAACCGGGTCGGACAGGTTGCATGTTCTCATCCAGAATGTAGCAAGAATAGTTGGGAAGCGTGATGCCGATGCTTGGGTTGCGCGTGTCGTGAGGGGTGTTATCGCTGAGCTCGTTGAGACCACAACTACTATTGATGGTAATCTCGGTAGGTCCATAGCCGTCGACGAGACTGAGATTTTTGAGCCTAAGGCGCTTGAACTCAGGAGGGACATGGGCGCGAACAGCTTCGCCAGAGAGCAAAGCAAATTCCCAATCAACACATTTGCTCAAATACTCATACCCGTGGTGAATCACGGCCAAAGCCAGGGTAGGTGTCATGAAGGTGTGGGTGACCTTCTCAGCAAACATCAATTGGGCAATCTGCATGGGATCCTTGCGAGTCTCACTTGAAGCGACAATGAGCGTTCCCCCAAGCATCGCAACAAGCGACATCTGGGTAAGCGACATATCGAAGCCAAGAGGAGCTTGTTGAAGCATCGTGCATCTCCTAAGACTGGCAAAGTGGGCGACGCCATCAATGTGATGTACCAAGTTGGTGTGAGTGAGCGCGACACCCTTGGGCACGCCAGTTGTTCCACTAGTGTAAAAGATGTAACCCATACCCGAGCCTTGAGCGCGGTTCTCAATCTCGGGATCGTCCGAAGACGTCGGATCAAGGTTGTAAACGTTGACAAACTTGGCAGCTGTTGTGAGCTCAAGTGCTGAGTCCTTGGTTGAGTCATCAATTACAACTACGTCAGGTTGACAGTCGTCGACAATGAGTTGAAGACGCTTGATTGGGTTCTGAGCATCTAACGGCACGTAGACACCTCCGATCTTAGAGATGGCCATGAGCAGAGCAAAGATGTACATGCTGGGTTCGCAGTAGACACCAACCTTGGACCCTTGGGTGGCGCCACCTGCAATCAATGTGGCCGCAATCTGGTTTACCAGTCCCTTCAATTGACCGAAGGTCAAGGTCTTGCCGTCGTCAGTCTTGAGCGCATTAGCGTCGGGTTGCTTCTCCACCCAGTCATCAAAGTAGTGACACAGCGTCTCAAATGGAGGAGATGGGATCCTCTCGCCCTTTCCGAGGCTCAAAGCCTTTTGGATCTGGGAAGTGGACGGCTTGCAGGCTTGACCGAGAGTCTGCGAAGACTCACTGGCAAAGAGAGAAAGGACATCAGTATACCGATCAAGAATGAAGCCAAGCTCACTCTGAGTATACAGGTACTCTTGAGTCTTGACGACAATAGAGGTCGATCCGTCATTGTAAGTCTCGATGTCGAACGTCAGATCGTATGGATTGTTCGCGTCCTTAAACGTGACGAGCTGGGCCTGACAGTCTGCGAGGGGCACCTTTTGAGTTGAACCCATCTTAAAGTTGAGAACAACCTGGAACAAAGGACTGTGCATTGTAGATCGAGGAAGCTTGAGATCATCAAGGAGGACATCAAAGGGAATCTGAGAGCGGGCAAGGGCATTGTTGGCTTTAGCTTTGGCGTCACAGGCCAAGCCAGCTAGTGTTTGGGATGTTCGTGACTTAAGACGTAGAGGTAAGAGATTGACAAAGAAGCCAACCGCATCCATGAAAGCAGCGTCATTCTTGTTGGCGTCGGTGATACCAATGCAGACATCATTGGTAGAGGCTAGATCCGAAAGAACAACTTGGAGAGTAGCGAGATGGATGTGGAAGGGAGTCACTCCGAGATCTCTGGCAGCAGCTTTCATCTTGGCGCCCGCCTCAGCAGGAAGAGTCCTGTCATACGCTCGTGTGGTGTAGTCAGTCAGTGGAATGCGCATCTTGGTTTCCGCAAAGTCGAACACAGGCAGGGTCGGTGGTAAGTCCTTGAACTCAGCCTTCCAGTAGTCGATGATGTCAGTTGGAAGCTTCGCCGCCTTCTGTGCAATAGCAAAGTCGAGATAGCCAAGCTCCTTGGGCGCGAGAGTTTGTCCAGAGTAAGCCATGGCCAAGTCGCGCACCATGATCTGTGCACTGAATCCGTCGAGTGCAATATGATGGAAGCCAAAGATGAGGTCGTGCTCACCATCCGAGTTGGGAACAATCACAACTCTAACCACATCGCCCTTCTCGAGGTCATATGTCGTCTTCTGCATACGCTCATACTCGACTTTGGCGGTAGTGTTGTGCTTGACATCTAAGCTGAACGGCGAATGCTTGAGCACGGCCTGTCTCGGGAGATCGGTCTCTGTATCCATGAAGAATGCAGTGCGGAGTGTTTCGTGGCGTTGAATGACCTGTTGAAAAGCCTCGCCAAGGTCCTTCAAGCGCAGAGGGCCACTAATACGGTAGTGCATGGTGACGTTGTAGGTTGTAGTATCTTGAAGGAACTGTCGGAGGAACCAGAGACGCTCCTGGGCGAATGACAGGGGACCACTACGTATACGTATGATAGCAGGTTTGGAGGACGCCTTCTCCTCGGAGTCGGCCTCGCTTGTGGTGACTTGAGTAGAATTGGGGCGCGTAAACGGCTCATGATCAGTGGGTAGTGCTGATGAGACTGCTGTGGAGGTGTGTGCGGTATCGAGGGATTTAATGGCCTATAGATGTTAGAGGTGTTCCGATTCAATAAGTAGTGGGCGATCATACCTCCTTGGTTACCTCAGTCTTGGACTCAATCGGCTGTCCAGAAACCGCCGGCAGGTTAGAGACAGCTGTTGAGCAAAGCTCCGAGATAGAAGCAGTATTGAGAATCTCGAGGACTGGAGTATCAATGTCAAGCTCCTTGAAGAACCACGATCGGATCTCAGCTGCGATGAGAGAGTCCACACCCAAGCCCAGGAGAGACTGAGAAGTTTTGATGGAGCCCGCCTCGGCCTGAAGCATACGTTCGAGTTTAGTGCAAAACTCTCCTTCGACAATTGACAAGATCTCGGTCGCATCCTTGGCCTCCTCTAGACGTTGAGACATGGACACCTTGGTAGAAGACGAGCGCTCTTGACGTTCCTCCTCAAGTGTGTGATGAGAGAAGCGCATGTTGTCCCGCCAGAAATACTTCTGAGCATCGGGCTCGAGACTGTAACGATTGAGACCGGTAATGAGCTCAGGGCCCCGAGTAGAGTCTGGCCGACCAACTAGGATGGCTTGTGAAAACATGTTCCGAAGGTCAGTCTCAGAAATCGCCATGTAGTTGGAGCTTCGCAGAGTCGCCTCATATGCACCAGTTGAAGACACGTAGCCAACACCGAGAACCATGCCGATATGCATCACAGAAGCAGCAAGACCTTGAGCACGACGCTGTTCGGCAATGGCACTCATGAACAGGTTTGAAGCAGCATAGTTGACCTGGCCACGGTTGCCGACGACACTAGCCAAAGAAGAGAACATGATGAAGAAGTCAAGTTTCTGGTCCTTGAGTAGGTCATGAAGGTTCTGGGTAGCCTTGACCTTTGGTCCAAATACCTTGTTGAAGTCTTGGACCTTGAGCTCACTGAAAGTACGATCAGACAGAAGCAAAGCAGCATTAGCAGCACCGCAAATGGGGGGCATCTGCTCGACAATCTGCTGATAGACGTTTGTCAACGCATCCCTCTTACTGACATCAGCTTGAAAGAGATTGACCTGGGCGCCCTGCATTTGCAACTCCTCCAGCCAAACTTTGTCGATGGCATCGACGTTTCGAGTAGTCAAAGCAATGTGACGTACGCCGCATGATACCATCCATCGACAAAGGGCCTTCCCAAGACCACCAGTGAAACCGATCAGAAGATAAGTCTTGTCCGATCGGAAGAGGCGATCACCCTCAAGAGGCTGAATCACAGCGGGAATGGTAGCGTCGGTGGAGAAGCTAACAACGGTGGCGTAGTCCTTGATAGACACTGGCTTGTTGGCCAGATCGGTGATTGAAGTGACCGGCGCAACTTCATCTACACTGAGGGAAGAGCGAATTGCGTCTCGAACACCGTGAATGATCGGGTCTTCGATGCCTTGAGGCTGGCTATCAAGGATGTCTTGCAACTGAATAACGCGAGCATAGGGAGAGATGAATCTTTGGAAGGGAGAACCGATGATCTCGTAGTCTCTGCCAGAGAGGTCCACGATCAGCTTGGTGCCTTGAGGAATGACCTTCTTCATTACGCGCTCCGGGGCCAGAGCGTGAACAAAGGTCACGTTGCCCGACTTGGCCTTGCTAAAGTCAGAGGTTGTCAAGACGACCTCAAGGCCAAGATCGGCAGCCTTCCATCGAAGAGCAGCCCCAATGAAACTATCCGCCTCATGGATCAGGACAGTCGACCCGCTTTCGATGTCTCCCAAGACTCTCTCTGCCGCGATTGTAAATGCGGTCTTGTGCAAAAGGCTGGCAGGCTCCCTATCGTTGGCGGACAGATCCCATACAAAGAACGGAGGGACAGAGATCCTGGACCGGCTGTTTCCAGACACAGCTAGAACTGGTGTCCTGGCTTCGTTATCTGTGCATCCATAGCAGAGATATCCAGAAGACTTCTGACCGAGCTTGAAAGGGTAAAGAAGAGAGTGCGTGACGATGATCCCAACCGGCGATGAAGAGCTGGAGACAGGAAGGGAAGGAACAGGCTCGACAAGAACGAACTGGTTGCGTCGCTGTTGGATCTCGATCGTGTCGCTAGCCAGAGTCTTCTTGGTATGGAGAGTCATCTTACTGGCGTTAAGCTGATCATTGAGTGCCTGATCAGACTTAACACGCGAGATGAACCATTGATCATCGCGAAGGATCATCTCGGCTTCAATGGACCAGACAATGTCATCAGACTTGAGGGATCCTCGGTAGACTAATTGAAGGAACGCTTCTACTAGACGAGATGAAGTGACCTCGGTAATATCACCCTCCATGTCGACATGCTGCAGGTTGATGTGGGGGTACTCGGAAGCCAAGCTGCGACACATGCCCACGGACATGTTGGCGAAGGGGTCGTCCCGCTGGCATCCCTTCGAGACCCAGAGTACTTGACGAGACTCGTTGATAAGTCTCTGCACTCCTCGGAGCTTATCATCGGTCAGGTTCTTGAGGATAGGCTCGTCAAGATCTTCCAACACTAGAGCAGAGCGAACATGGACATCAGATGATGCGAGCTGCTCAAAGCTTTCAACCCAGTGGATCAGGTTCTCAGATACCCCGCTGATTTGGCTGAGAAGCTTCACCATCGTGGAAGAGATGTCTCTGTACTTGCCACCGACGATGGTGAAAGAGTGCGATAATAGCCAGTCTCCAGACGTAGCAAGAGGCTGCCTCAGAAGCTGCACCTTGTCATCGACAGCCTGCGACAGCATAACAGAGGTCATGTACTTCTTGTCGTCCACAAAGTCGTTGACAGTCTTATCAACTCCCGAAAAGCCGGTCTGTTTCAACAAGGAATCCCATTGAGACACGGGAATTGTTGGCCCATAGCGACGTCCATCGTCACCTCCGAGCCACCAACCTGAGAGACCAGACATCATGAGCTTGACCCGCACGATGTCACTTGTAACCTCCAACAGAAGAAGCTGACCACCAGGCTTCAGAAGCTTGCGGGTGTTCTTCATGGTCACTTCAAGGGACTTGGTGGCATGGAGAACATTAGAGGCGATGATGAAGTCGTAGTGTCCCTGTGGGAAGCCTTGCTCTGTAGGCTCGTTCTCGATGTTCAGAGGCTTGAAGATCATCTTGGCAGCCCAATGCTCAAAGGTCTCCGCCGCTGCCTCAAAGAAGCCAGTAGAGATATCGGTGAATGTGTAACTCTCAAAGGTAGTACCGAGCGATTCGAGAATACCTTTCGTGGCACCTCCAGTACCTGCACCAATTTCCAGGATGTTCATCCGGGGATACCGATGAGCAAGCTGCTTGGAAATGCGACCCAGGTAGACGTTAGCCCTCTCAAACCCGAGACCATACTTGTAGATGCGGTTCAGCATATCGTCCTTGACCATGTGTTCCAGCATGGTTGTCTGTTTACGGACAACAGCGGGAAGGTTCTCACCAACAGCTTGGATAAGCTGAAGATCGATGCGACCGGGGAACTTGGACGATTGCTGCATGAGCCAATCACGAGAATCAGACGACCACGCCTTCTTGATGGTGGGATGGTTGCCAGATTGAATAGAAGGGAAGAGTTTATCAATCCACTGAAAGATACGCTGGTAGTTCCAATCAAAGTTGGGAACCTCATCGCGGCCGACTGCTTTGTTGAGTTCTCGGAGGTAAAAGTAAGAGAGACGCTCGCAGAGATCGACAAGTTCCAGGTCAGATTCTGTGTCGACTTCCTCGGTCCCAACACTTGCAATTGCGCTTGAAATATCGACTTCCCACTCAGTCTTGGTATAGAGCTCCTTCGCATTGCTGGGTCCAGGTCGGAGGAGAGAAGTGCAAGTCAAGCCCTCGAGCTGCAATACAGGCAGATTATTGCTGGCCTCAAAGACATCCATGTCCGCAGTAAGCTCGCGCTCATTCGTGTTGGTCAAGAAAGAGTCAATAACCAACTCATCGCCATGTCGCAGCTGACTTGTGTTGAGAATGCGAAGACTTCGGAAGTAAGTGGGGACAAATGGTGCTTGGAGACTTCCATCATCGGGCCAGCAGTAGGCTGCGAATATGGATTGAAACGCGGAGTCCAAAAGGGCAGGATGGATCATGGCTACGAAGTCTGGAGCGATCTGTCGTGCGCGAGCCGATGCGAAACTCAGTTGTCGCTCAATGCTGTCGAGGTGCTTGAACTCCCTGGTGTACTCAAGGCCAATACTTGTCAAGGAGCTGTAGAACCTCTCCACATCCACGGATGTCAAAGAGGCGACAGGTTTGACTCGTGTAGGTAACAAAGAATCACCTCGAATAGAGCCAAACTCAATACGTAGCTGGCCCTTAGCATTGCACTTCCAGTTGCCGTCGCGCAAAGGTGTGGACAAGGACCATGCAGCGGTGGCATGACTTGACTGATGGTCTCCAACATCGAGGGTAAAGACAGTCTCAATGGCTTGTGAGTCCTGTCCCAATTGAATGGCACTCATAATGTGGACTTCAGAAAGTTCGATAAGCTGAACCTCTTTGCTCTCATCAATGGCACGAGCAGACTCCATAGCCATGACCAAGTAGGCAGCGGCCGGCAGCACAACCTGGCCCTCGACCTTGTGGCCATCAAGCCAGGGCACGTCTTCAAGGCGTAGGTGGTTCAGCCATCGCAGACTATCGTCCGGATCCTCCACAGATCGCACACCTAGTAGAGGATGAGGTGGGTGGGCGCGTTGCCGGTACTTGAGTGACTTCCTGGATTCCCTCCAGAATGACTGCGTATGGTCCCAGGGGTAAGGAGGAAGACCCGCTGTAAGAGTTGTGTTGGTGCATGCGGAAAAGGTTTGGGCGTAGGAAGTAAAGTCAACAGAGCTCTTGCCTAGGTGAGACCAGATGAAGCCGAGAGTGTCGCTCAAGGCAGCCACATCATGGATGTTTCGAGACAAGGTAGCCTGGTACGGTAGTTGAGACCCTGTGGCACGCTTGTAGGTCTGATTGAAAGGGCCTTTGAGCGCAGGATGAGGCCCAACCTCGAGAGCGACATGGCAAGGCAGTGCATCGCCAGCTACAAGTTCTGACGCCATGGAGAAGAGGACAGGGTTGATCATATTCTCAACCCAGTACTCGCCAGCCAACGCCTCCCCGTGAAGCGAAGCATCGATGCGCTCGCCTAGAACACTGGAGTACCACTCGCAAGACTCGTTGCCAGGGAGAGCTTTAACCTTGGCGGCTTGAAGGAGATCAAGATATGGCTCAGCACAAGGGTGCATGTGGTGAGAATGGTAGGCAGTGTCAACTCGGAGAACGCGAGCAAAGGTGCCTTGCTGATCCAGCAACACCTTGGCCTCCTCGATACTCGACTTGTCTCCTGAGAGTGTGGTACTGGCGGGGGCGTTGCTCGCGGCCACATCAACGAGCCCAGGGAAGTTCTCCTCGCAGAAGACCGAAGCTTCCTCGTAAGAGAGACCGACAGCCATCATAGATCCAGGAGCTCCATTTGCTCCACCGGCAAGTTTCGCACAGACACCACGGAAGTATGCGACCCTGATAGCATCATGAAGGGAAAGGAATCCAGCAGCATAAGCAGCACTAATCTCACCAGAGGAGTGACCAATAACACAATCAAAATTGATACCGGCTTTACGCAGCAGCTCAACGAGCATGAGTTGGACAGCGGTGCAAAGAGGTTGTGAGACGGCGGCTTCGCTCAGGCGAGAGGTGTCCTTGTCAGCCATGATCTGCTCGGTAAGTGTCCATGTAGGAGGCTCGGGCAGGCTCGCAAGAGACTCTTCTAGAGAAGCCATCAGTCGTCGGGCAAAAGGCGAAGACTTGACGAGCTCTCTTCCCATGGTAGGCCACTGGGCACCCTGTCCAGTAAAGACACCCAGGATACGATGGGTCGGACTCAAAGGAACGTCCTGCTTAGCAGTCTGTAGAACTGCATCCTCGGCCATGGCACTTTTCAGTTTCTCTTGGAGACTCTGTAAGTCAGATCCAGAGAAGAAGGTCCTGAGAGGTAATTGGGAGCGTCTGTGTGCGAGGGTGTATAGGATACTCTCAACTTGCTGGCTCTCTACATTTTGGAGAACATGAGCAAGTTGGGAGATCTGGGCACGTAGTGAGAGGTCGCTGTTTGCTGACAGCACGAGTGGCATAGACATAACATCGTTGGCAGGTGTTTGTGAAGATGTATTGTCGAAATTCTCGATGATGGCATGAACGTTTGTACCACCAAATCCGAAAGAGTTGACACTGGCGCGTCTAGAAGACCCAACAGCCGTTTTGGGCCACGGTTGAGATTCGACAGGAAGCTTCAGGTTGGACGTGTAAGGCTTGACAGCTGGATTCAAGTTTTCAAAGAGCTGGTTGGGCGGAATAATGCCCCTCTTGACGGCTTCGAGAGCCTTGATCATGCCAGCAAGACCAGCACATCCTTCAAGATGGCCAATTGCTGTCTTAACAGAGCCCACATACATGGGCTCGTTGACAATATCACAGTTGCCGAAGAAAGCTTCGTGGATTGCACGGGCTTCAAGAGGATCTCCTGCAGGAGTACCGGTTCCATGCGCCTCGAAGAACTGGCATCGATCTTTGAAGACGTCAAGACCGGCGTTCTTGTAAGTTTGCCTGATAAGCGCCTTTTGGGCATCAGGGCTTGGAAGGGTTATTCCATTTGTGCCTACAAAGTGATTAGTCCTGTCTGTAATCTTCCTGGCCAAATTACTTACGTCCGTCTGAGTTGACTCCGATTTCTCGGATGATCCCCTCAATATGGTCACCATCCGCCAAGGCCTGCGACAGGGTCTTCATCATGAGGGCTGCTACACCCTCACCTCGTGCATATCCATTAGCTGATGCATCCCACATCTTGCTTCGCCCTGTCGGGGACAGCATGTGAAGTTTGGATTCTGAAATCATCATTTCAGGACCGAGAATGAGGTTGACACCTCCGGCACAGGCGATGCGAGAGACTCCATTGCGTAGTGCCGTGACTGCATCATAGACCGCGACGAGACTGGAAGAACAGGCCGTATCGATAGTCATCGATGGACCCTTCCAATCGAAAAGATAAGAAATTCGGTTGGAGAGAATGCTGCGAGCCGTGCCGGTGGCCATGTACTTGGGCATATTCTGAGGGTCACGCATGAGCATCTCATGGTAATCTCCAGTCATACACCCAACGTAGACAGCAGTGTCGGATCCTTTCAGATCCTCCATTGGCAGTCCAGCTGTTTCTGTTGCTTCGTACACAGCTTCAAGTAAGAGCCTCTGCTGAGGGTCCATTGCCTCAGCTTCACGAGGGTTGATCTTGAAGAACGAGGCATCGAACAAACGAATGTCCTCAGACAGTAGATAGGCCTTCTTTACGTCGGTGCATCCGTTCTTATCTCCATTACTGCTGTAAAAAGCATCAACGTTGAAACGTTCTGGAGGGATCGGCGATTGAACGTCTCTCTTATCAGTGAGAAGATCCCATAATTTGGAGGGAGTGTTGGCGCCGCCGGGGAAGCGACATGAAGTGCCAATGATTGCAATAGGTTCTTTGGGAAAAGATTGACTAGACATTATGGTTGAGTCTGATAGTCAGAGAACGTTGAAGATAGTCTTCACTGAATGTTGAATAGAGGAATGTTGATAGTTGCTGAAGAGCTTCTCTGCCACTTGACTACAGACTCGATCGTATAAGAGTAATTCGAAGCATCAACATCGGCCACTAATCAGCCACTCTGACAGTACGTAGTCTTTGTTCCGTATTTTTGTGGACTGTTTGGGCCAGACAGGGATGGAAATCCTGCACGTCTGAAGGATTCGCAACACCCCTGACCACCTTCTTGTTCTACTTGATTTCTCGTCTATTCCTCTTTCTTGTCATGCAGCTTCTGAATGGGGCGGTGACATTCTCACACCGTAAGCAACGATCGTACTATACAGGCACAAAGCGGGTGGCGGAGCTGGCCGTAGGATCTGACAGGCCGGCATTGTGATCAGATGCTAGCTTGCCGTGTAATAGGCCGAAATAGTCCATTCGTGTTTGCGGCTAATCATCGATGTTTGACTACATCTACGTACTCATCGGATTTTTGAGGACTTTGCAATCACCCTCAGATCCTCAATACTTCGCAATCTTTCCAGTCTTCTTTGCCTATCGTCAACCGCCCATTATGCACAAAGTCTTTCCCTCTGACTTTTTCAATTTCGAGTTCCTTCGCCTCCTTGGCACTGTTCCCTTCCAGGGTGCCGAAGTGGGAGAATGCCTCGCCACTGCCAGTCGTATCAAAGACGGCGACCCAGAGAGCTGGTACAAGGCTTGGAGAGAGCAAGCCGAAAAGGCACAATCTCTAGCTGAGGAAGCTGCTGCTGTCGGTGACAAGACAGGAGCATGCTGGGCTTATATTCGCTCAGCCAACTATTGGCGTGCTAGCGAATTTCTTCTACATTGTACTCCCAATGACCCACGCATTCTATCCTCTTCGAAGGCCAGTGTTGAAGCCTTTGACAAAGGATGGGTCCTACTAGATGCCACAGTCAAGAATTTCGACATTCCTTACGATAAAGACATCAAACTTCCAGGAAGATTATACGTTCCTGCCCCTCAGCACAGACTACCTGGTAAGATCCCACTTGTTCTTCAGACGGGTGGTTTTGACTCTACCCAAGAAGAACTTTACTTCTACGGTGCTGCTGGTGCTCTTCCCCGAGGCTATGCTGTCTTCAGCTTTGACGGTCCTGGGCAGGGTCTTCCTCTGCGTGTGGGAAAGCTGAGCCTTCGACCAGACTGGGAAGCGGTAGTCAGCCAAGTCTTGGACTTTATCACAGATGAGGTCGCCGCTGATTACGATCTGGATCTTGATCGCCTCGCGATCTTTGGAGCCTCATTGGGCGGCTACCTATCGCTGCGCGCTGCCGTCGATCCTCGGATCAAGGCATGCGTCTCTTGTGATGGACCATACGATCTGTTTGAGATCACTCGCAGTCGCATGCCCCCCTGGTTTATCAACGGCTGGGTATCCGGCTGGTTAAGCGACGGCATCTTCAACTGGGTCGTTGACCGTCTCACAGCCGTCAACTTCCAGGTCGCATGGGAGTTTGGCCATGGAAAATGGGTCTTTGGGGTAGATACCCCCGCAGATGTGCTCCGCGTGATGCAGCAGATATCACTCAAGGGCGGTTACCTCTCCAAGATCAAGTGTCCCACTTTGATCACAGGCGCGGCAGATTCATTCTACTTCACGCCCGACCTGAACTCAAACCCCATTTTCGAGGAGCTAACATCCTTGGGGCCCAACGATAAGCACTTGTGGATCGGTAAGGGAGTTGAGGGTGGCGGTCTGCAGGCTAAGATTGGGGCTTTGGCTGTGGTTCACCAGAAAATGTTCTCGTGGCTGGACGGCACTTTTGAGATTAAGCGGGACGCGCTATGAAGGATGATTGGCAGTTGTTGTGACGAATTGCCTATTTTAGAATTTCACAATCTTACTATGTTTAGTCTAAACTTGTTGTCAGAAACTAAGTACTCATGCTGACTATAAGAAGTGATGTTTTAACGCCATACACTATTACACTTTGAACTTGCCTCGTACTATCAAAATAGTATGGAACCGTGCGCTTGTCGAATGGAATGACTCGTCTTCTCAACAATTGCGTTTGCCTAGATCCGCCGGCTGAGTCAATCCTGTGTTCCTTGATTATCTTACGATGAAACTGCGTACCAATGCTGAGTTCCAATTGTAGCCACGTGTATCCGAGATTGGATCTGTTATGGAACCCGCATATCCGAGACAAGTGGAGAGTTTCCAAGATATCTGCCTGCCGCTGGTATGGAACCATACTGGGGTAATCGGATCAGGTAGAATCTGTTTTGTTAGGTGCAGGATAGATACAGATACGGAAGACCAGACGGCCCAGATCTCCGGACGAAAATGGTGTGCCATGCAGGTATTACATGGGCCACAGGTGTTGGTTTGTAAGATCTCCCCCCTGTGCGCATTGACTTGGTGTAACCTATATGGACATGGATGTTTGCAGTATCCGTACAGGGGGGTGAACCGTTCATTAAGGCGCAGGGGTACAATTGCAGGGCTGAGGACAAGCGCTATCGATCGTCTGATAGTGGAGCCAGGTCGGAGGGTTTTTGAAATGCCATGACTGTGAGCTTACGGAGTACAGGTCAGGTTAAAGCACTTTCCTATAGCTGTCGGTATCTTCAAGTAATTTACAACGCAAGCCTCCATAACGTTCACGAACAACCAACGATTCTACACATTTCAGACAATATGGCATCATTCGGAACACTTTATTCTTTTATGCCAAATGGCAGAGTCTTCAAGGTGAGTCTCCCCTACCAAGTTCTTGCTGTCCTCATTTTAACCTAAGGTTACCCTATACAGATTCTGACCGCGGCCAAACTCAACAACCTCGACATCGAGGTCCCTCCTTACCAGCACTTTGTGACTAACAAGTCCACTGAGTTTCTCACAAAGTTCCCAGCTGGTAAAGTGCCGGCCTTCGAGGGAGCCGACGGGTTCTGTCTAGCTGAGTCAGACGCGATCGCCAGATATATTTCCCAATCAGGACCTCGTGCTGGTCAACTCCTTGGCGAAGATGCTGTGACGTCTGCAAAGATTCAACAATGGATTTCCTTCTTCGCTGATGAGGTTTACCTAGCTATCCTGGACCTCGTTATGTGGAGAATAGGAATGGCCCCCTTTGATCAAGCTACTGAGACCAAGGCACTGACCCGTCTGGAATACGCGCTGACTGTGTTGGAGAAGCACTTGTCGTCAGGCACTCGACTTGTCGGGAGTCAATTGACACTTGCTGACTTGACTGGCGCCTCATCCCTTCTGTGGGGGTTCATGCATGTTATTGATGAGCCCATGAGGAAGCAATTCCCAAATGTTTTGACTTGGTATCTGAGCACGATTGAGAACGATGACGTCAAGGAGGTTTTTGGAGAGCCTACTCTGATTGAGAAAAGGCGTCATGGTGGTCAATGAGTCTTGGTTAGATAGTACCAAAACATCTACGGATTTCATTTAGAACATTACAGGATTTTACAAAGTGAAACAACTATTTGGAAATGTGAACTGAACATGCAAGAAATGCACCAGATTCGGTAATTGATGAAAGAAGATGAATAATAAAACTAAACGGCTATGTACAAACAGTAATTATAAGATAAGAATCAGAGAATGAAACTACTTCATACGAAGAGGTGCAAGGCCAAAAGTGCGATCTTCAAAATCCAGCACAAGATACTGCCTCTTGAGAAATGCCTGTCCCAAAAGAACGACCTTGGCATCTCCAGCGCTCGTTCGTCCGTACTTCCACACATTAACATTGAGATAACACACAGACCCAGGCATGTTCTCCAAACGCGTTACGTAATCCTTTGGAGGAATCGTGTACTTCTTCCCCCCATCAAGCTCATAGATGAGGTCAGGATAGCTGTCCAGATTGTCGCACGATAGAGTGTACCAGTCCTGCTTGTCTGTGTTGTATCCTGTCGACCCCTGACCCAGGATGTTTTCGATGACAGCGGCGGAGGCCGGCTTGGCGCCAGTCTTGCTGACAAGGTGCTTGTAGCCGTTGAGGGAAAGTGGAGCGCCTAGTCCTTCAGATCCTTCGTCCACAACAGCTAGGGGGGGTGTCGTTTTACCACCCTTGACAGCCTTGAAAGGAATAGCAAAGTTCTTTGACTTCTTTCCATTGCTTTTGATCCACATGCCCGTAAGCGGAGTACTCCAGTAGTTGCTGCGAGGGGGCGTAACCGGGTAGAACGCGTCGCTGAGCCACTCTGGGTTCCGGATCCCGTAGGACTGCAGCTTCTTGGTATCATACATGGCTGTATCTGTACCTCCAAAAACGAGCTGAGCATCACCCCCCTGACAGCTCGACGTTGAGGCCAGCGTGGCGCACGAGTGCCAGCCAACCAAGGGTCCCATTTTGCCCTCCTGCCATGCCTGGTAGTTGGCAGGTTCTGATGTTTCGGCCCGCTTGGATGGTGGAGGGGCCAGGCCGAAGATGCCACCAAACGGGACCGCAGGCACGACACTCGCGGGATACGGAAAGTCGGAGACCTGCATAAGTGTATCGCTGTTGCAAAGATGTCCAATGCACACCTCATCTCGCCCGTAGTCTACGGTGAAGTTGGGTGCAAAGGCTGTGATAGGCCATGTAGTCTGTGCAAAAGAGGCATTGCTGAATGTCTCTGAGTTACGCTCGTTGAAGAATGGCTGTTCCTGTCCCGCGCAGAGATCGGGGTTGAATTCGTCGAGACATCGGCCAGATCGCACAAAGAGAGCCATCCATGTCATGTCGCTTAGCATCGTAAGGTTCTGGGGAGGCGAACCGACGCTGACGTTGAACAAATAGCCGTAGACGTCCCAATAGGCAGGTACTGCAATCGAGTTACCATTGCTAGGGGAGCGGTGTTCCAACGTCAAAGCGGCCGCATGTGCCGGGACAAGAGCCCCGAGCAATACGGCTAAGATGGTTGCATCAGCAAGCATAGTTGTAGGCTCGTTTGGGTAAAAGATTAACGACAAAAGATCCAAAAGGAGTAGATTGAGGGGCAAGTGTCAGGCTTGATGATCTGTTGTGATCGGATGAGCAGGGCGGTCATGCACACTTTATTGTGTTTTCTTACGACAGGTCAATGGATGTCTCTGATATGAAGGGATTCGCCAAACATGTTTTCTTTCTACTTCGATACAGAAGTAGCCCACTGGCAAATGAGTGAGAAATTTAGATCGAACGATATCATCCTTCAATGCAAGGGGATCCTATAGGAGGTCGACTCTGCTTACACCCCCTACTATCTTTTTTTTACTTTTGATCTTATCTTAGAAAGTGGAACGACGCTTACAGGGGAGGGGCTCAGCCTTACGTATCATATCGAAGATGGTGGATGTTTCTACTTCGCCCATTCTGGTGCTTCGTCTAAACGCGAGATAGTGAAACCGGGCGCCCTGGAAAAGGAGCTAGGCATACTTTTCGGACCATGATTGATCCTTCGAACGATTTGCCGTCACATTTCTTGGTCGATGGGTGTTGTGTTTCAGGCAGCTGCCGCGGCTTAGTCCTTGTACCACGATTCAAATCAGGAATTTCTTAATGGTACGATATTATCTCGGCTGCCTTGTTTATAGTAAAGCTTGTCTTAGATATCAGCATAACACGGTCCTTGCCGAGATTTATTCGCCATTTCACACAAGTAAGATCTAAATGAAATATCCATCTTCAAATCTGCCCTTTGTATGAATACCCAATTTCTCCTACACCAAATCAAATCAAATCAAATCAGTACCATTTCCATCACCTAACGTCTTGTCACCCTTCATTCTCCATATTCCAAAATGTCACAATACCCTCGTCTACTATGCCTGCACGGCGGTGGCGCATCATCTCGCATCATGCGTGCCCAATTCGCCAAGTTGGAATGCGCCTTGAGCAACCGCTTTCAGCTCGTCTACCTTGAAGCTCCGCTTGATAGTGCCCCAGGTCCAGGCATTCTTCCATACTTTGAGAACTGCGGCCCATACTCTTGTTGGGTCAGCGATGACAAGACATTATCACCCGAAGACAAGAGACTCGAAGAAGGCAATGCCATCGCCTACATCAAGAGTTTTATGATACAACATGGGCCTTTCGCGGGTGTTCTTGGCTTTTCACAAGGTGCACGTGCGACTGCCAGCATTCTGCTAGAGCAACAGCAACACCCTTTCACACACAACAACTTATTCGGCGTCTTCTTCTGTGGCACATTTCCCCCTTTTATACCTGAAGCTCCGGAGATCAAGATCCCCACTGTACATATCCAGGGACTTTCAGATCCTTATCTTGAGGAGAGCAAGATGTTGTTGAGTCATTGCACGAAACAGAGTGTTAGGAGAGTGATTAAATTCGACGGCGGCCATCATATGCCAACAAGCATTAGCGTTACACAGCAGGTCGCTGATGTTATTTCAATGGTATACAGAGGGACCAATAGGAAAAAGGTGTCGAATCTTTGGAAACAGAAGCGGCCGATTTCAAATAATACTGCGATTGAGATTTAAGTTTAAGAATGTAGTTGGGTAGAATAGACAGAATGAAAAGAAAAAGCTAAAAATCAAA
>JAAVUI010000342.1:0-18659 GCA_014899075.1 Fusarium goolgardi
TTAAATTAAAATAAAGCTATTTATAAAAATCTAGAGTTCTTTAATATAGAATTAATAGATATTTTACTTATAGCAGTAGTATTATATAGTTACGGTTTATATAGAGTTATAGGTTATCTTACCTACCCTCCAGAGGAGGGTGGGTCGGTTTAATTACTCAGACCCACGGGTATCAGAGGAAAAGGCAGACGACCAAATAGGCGACCGGTTGCCGCCAACTCGACGTCGCTTATAAAGGCACAGCTTACTTGGAAGTGTGCGCCATCTCGTAGGGGAGATCAGTACTGGGGAGCAGCCAGCTTCAAGATTGAGACGGTAAGCCATACCCGCGCAGTAGAACAAACAGGTATGCAAAAGCATTTTGTCTTGGACAAACCCAGGAGGCCAGGGCAGCAGGCAGACCATAAACCCAACCGCAACATATCCGGGACCGACGCACGTTAGACATCCGATATCCACAAATAGGTAGCTACTGGTTAGTCTAACGGTAAACATCGCAACGTGCATGCCCGCGCTTGACCAAGCTGTCGTGGAAACCTGAACATCATCTTTAGACCACCTCTTACGGCATGCAAATGCACGGGATGCCATGTTAACAACGGACCGACTGGTAGACGATCAGGATGGGAGGGAAATCAAATTGATAGGATACCATTACCACGGTTGGGTACGAAGGGTCGAGTGATTGGTGACAGTTCTGGTGGGCATTGGGGGATGTGCCGCATGGCAACCCCACACTCTCATGCCTCGAGATGAGGGGTTGGCGTGGTTTACTACTACTTCGGTTTGGCGAGCATCGTCTTAGTCGCAAGATTCGTCACGGCCGCCTAGCCGCCGACGAGGAATGCCAGGGACGGTGAACAGTCTATGGCGCAATGATGCTCGATAGGTCAAGCCGGTGCTTTGTAATAATCGACTTCCAAGACTATGCCATCGAGATTTGGCCAGCAATGTCATGTTATCGACCTGTCCTGGACATTTGTCAGTCAGCTTCCATTTCTGCTTTGTCCAACAATGCCAAGCAACAGGGTTCGGGTAAGGATGAGACTCAATAGATAGTGGCCTCCCTCCCTCCTAGCCCTGCCCAGTTGGGAAGTAACCGTATTATTCGAGGCTCCTAGACGAACAAGGCAACGAAAAAGACGACGTTACCTTATCATACACATGAGGCAACATCTTTCTGACTGTGTAAACAGTAACCCCAAGTAAGTGCAGCAACACTAATGACCTAAGGTTACTCATGAGACACGGATGGGGAATGGATTGTTTGAATGAGATGATGTTGCTCTGATCAACAATGACACAGTCCTCTCCGACTTGGCGGTGGTTGGTTCATCTCGGCGTCCGCTTGCTGCAGAATGCTCAACCTGCCGAATGCTTCGGCTAAAAGCCAACCCCAAACTCAAAGAGAGGCACAGGCACCCAGAGCTGGGGGGGGCTAGTAACCGATGAGTTGTGGCGCTGGTCGTTATTTACCGCACCAAAGAACAAGTCTCCAAGTTGGAACTAGTGTTTTTGACGCCGTCATTTCAATTTGTGAGTAGCCTCTGGAGTTATTTGCCGGTTGCGGAGGGTTGATATACAGTGCCTGGACTTTCTGAAGATATCACTGTTTGAGGTTGTTCTAAACTTATCTGGTCCAACCTGTGATAGGTTGGGGTGGGAGGTAGTTGTACAGGACTAAACATATGAGGGACTTTTGGGATTATCCATGTCTTTTGCTGGCGTGACGGTTTGACTCTTAACATAATACCTGCTGTTGGTTCATCGAGAGAAAAATAAACATCTGCGTCGGGCTTGCCGTCTACCTATGTAACTGTCTGGGAGAAAAACATGCAGACAGGAGTCATGGGAAGGTATGTCGCTCCTCTAAAGAAATCTTTGCCCGCTCACGAGTTCTACCTTTAAAGGCAATGACCATCTGATGCTGGCTCTTCCCTTGAATGGACTGTCAATAAGGCGGACTCATGAGTCTGCCGAAGCAAATGGAATAATAACTAGAAGAGCTGGATTCAAACATGAACTCTTTCTGCCTACTACCTTAAGCAACCATTATTGCAATACCATTGCGTCTATTCATTGAATTTCTGGTCAACGACTGCTTCAAGCCCAATGTTGAACTCTTGACTGTGTTTGGCTTTGATGTACCAGACAATGGATCGTAACTTACTATGTAGCTTCAGGGCCTGGCCTCCTACCGACCTAGACACCGGGCTAGTAGCTGGCGCCTATCAACCGTCTGTCCACACCATGTTCAGTCCAGGTCAGGTCTGGCTAGGTCTAATCTGGCGCACTGGCACATACCCCGTACAGTACCCCAGGCCCCCTCTTCAGCGATGATGTTGGACGTCTACATCGAGTTTAGTCTATTCAGTCCAACTACTTGGTCTAGAGGCGCGTTTTTACCGTGGATACTATCTCATAGTTAGTGCTTGGGTGAACAAAGCTGGCAGTAGCTTGAACAATGTTTGGATACACACACAGTGGTCATACCAGCTCGAATGAGAAATCAGGCACGAACTCTTTGGTCTAACAGAAACCTTCTTCAGCTCTCATGGTTCTGCTTTTCGTCCTGGCTCTGGGGTGGTATTTTCTGGAGGATCTAGGGACCCAGCAAATGCACCATCATAAGAGTGGTAGCGCTAGTACTGTACTGCAGACTAGAGGAGGGCTATTGGAGGGGCTTCGAGGGTCTAGGCAAACTGGGGTTGCGCGAGCCCTTTCTCTTAGGTCGATCGATGTACGGATATGTAGGTAGATGCTCTAGTATTGGGAGAGAAGATGGCGGGCGACGTTTCCGTAGGTATGGTACAGTATTATTCGCATCGGTAACAACCAATTCAACATGAAAGAGGCAACGGTCGTTGTTGATCGCA
Organism: Fusarium goolgardi; assembly: GCA_014899075.1. Classification (NCBI taxonomy): domain Eukaryota; kingdom Fungi; phylum Ascomycota; class Sordariomycetes; order Hypocreales; family Nectriaceae; genus Fusarium; species Fusarium goolgardi. Next base: position 2,877 of record JAAVUI010000342.1, read on the forward strand.
TAACCCGCCTTGCCGAGAAAGAAACATCCGCCCACAAACTCATCAATTGCGCTTATAGGCTGTGGAATCTCCCATCATGACTTGTTCTGGTCCGACTACCTACCTGTAATATTACCCCGGTAACCTACTAACTGCGCTGAATGTGCTGTAACTTAAGGTACCTAGGTTAGTATCATAATCCATGATCCAGTCAAAACCCAGTCCAGTTCTGCAGGACCCATGGATAAAATCCTACGTCCTGGAACCTCACCACTGCACCTACCATGTTGGGGCGCGGTACCATTGGATCCAACCACGAGGTCACTGATCCATCCTTCTTTCCATCTCCTCCACTTCCACTTTCATGTCCACTATCATCTCCCCCGGACTTGACCTCCATCCAGGTCATTTCCCGCCACCCTCATCCTTACCTTCCTTACATCGGCGGTTGACCCTGCCTGCTTACCATACCTCGCCTACCTCAATCTGTCTGTGCCTTCCATTTACAGCACAAGAGCAGCTTGTATTCTACTGCCTTGTCTTGTCTTGCCTTGCCTCCTAGCAACTTGACACTTACCTCTTACATCCAAGGTGCCTTTTGAGCCATCTTCGATCACTATTCTACCTTAATTGCATTTCTTTTCTTCACAGCCACAGCAAACCATATACAGGCAACGATTGCTTCGTCTCTGGCTCGGCTTTCAGATCAGTATAGTAGCTCCGGCCGGCGCTATCGTGTCCACGCCACACAACCACGCCTCGCTTTTCCCCAAGCCGGTGCCAAGTTCCAACGCCGACCAGCACCCACACCATTCCTCGCTCAACATTCGGCAACTCTGAATTTGACTTGGCTTGCCGTTTCTCAACTTGCCTTGTCCGCTTTGCGCGATTCTTTGCTTACATCCCGCAAAAGTGAAGCCATTCGCGTATGGTACTTTGTCCCAATTGCGACTCTCTTCGTCGAGGTGCTGCCGCCGCAGCTGTTGCGGGTCAGCCGTATAGTAACGTCCCTCTGATCGGCTCACCAAGTCGGCGACCTTCCTACCGAGTTGCTACCACTGACGACATTACGACACCGCCATGGCCGGGTTTTTCAACAAGATAAAGGGTTCTGGCACTGTATGTCTTGGACTTGCTTACTGCCCATTTTCATCTCGGATCGTCCCAGTTCCACCTGATCTATCGCTTCAAATTGCGTCAAGTATGGTTCTCATGACTGACAAATGCCTCTCGCTTCTGCTTCTAGGCCACAACCACTACACCCAATAAACAAGATGCTGTCGCAAAGAAGAAAGAGGAGCCTGTCCTCGACCTCACGCCGCTCGAGAAAATGCTCCAGAACGCTGGTTCCCTCCGAGACGACGGCACCGATCGCTTCTTCGGTCTTGAGAATGTACGTCAAGCCCTGCCTAACAAACCTGGCGCGCAGTCGCCCGTCTCTGCTTCAACTTGACTACACCACTTTTCCGAGAAGTAGGCTAACCCGTTGATAGTTTGGAAATACATGGTACGAGATGTGCTAGTCATCACCCAGCCAAGTTATTATACTGACCCTTTCGTCTAGCTACTGCAACTCGATCGTGCAGGCTCTCTTCTACTCCGAGTCGTTTCGAAACAATGTTGTCAACTACCCCCCCATCTCGCCCACGGAGACAAACAGTAGCCGACCCAAAGTTCCCATTACCATCAGACCTCCGCCCACCGACCCCGTGGAGGACTTACCCAAGCAAAAGGGTCTAAGCACTTCCCAAGTAATCAAGCAAAGACAAAATTCAAGTCATCAATTACCAGGGCAGGTAGGCGTCCGACCCGAAGACAAACCTGATACGCCCGAATACAAGAAGAAACAAGCCATGATGAAAGGACCTATCCTCGAGCTGGCGCGGGAAAATGCTACGTCCTATGGTATGGACGAGTGTACCTTCACAGGACTCAAGGATATCTTTTTGGCTTTGCTTGAAAGCAATACTCATACCGGAGTACTCAGCCCTCAGCGATTTCTGGAAATATTCAAGCGCGACAACGAGATGTTCAGGAATTCTATGCACCAAGATGCTCATGAGTTCTACGGTCTTGTGCTGAATGATGTCATTAACTCCGTCGAAAGTACAGCTCGTCAGATGAAATTACAAGCACCGACTGACGGCCTCGACGGGCTGGCCAGTTCAGTTGAACATGTTCTTGGATCGGCAATGGCGAACCATGTGGCTGGTGCAAGCTCGCCGGCGACTGGATGGGTTCATGATATTTTCGAGGGCGTTCTGACATCAGAAACCAAGTGTTTGACCTGCGAAACTGCTTCTCAGCGTGATGAGACATTTCTTGATCTGTCCATCGATCTGGAGGAGCATTCTTCCGTGACATCCTGCCTACGCAAATTTTCAGCCGAGGAGATGCTCTGCGAGAGGAATAAGTTCCACTGCGACCACTGTGGAGGTCTTCAGGAAGCTGAGAAGAGAATGAAGGTGAAGCGATTACCCAAAATCCTGACACTTCACTTGAAGAGATTCAAGTATACCGAAGACTACAGCCGTTTGCAAAAGCTTTTCCACCGGGTTGTGTATCCCTACCATTTACGCATGTTCAACACGACAGATAATGCTGAAGATCCGGATCGGCTTTATGAGCTATATGCAGTGGTGGTTCACATTGGTGGAAATGCCTACCATGGTCACTATGTGTCTATAATCAAGGTTCCAGGTCGGGGATGGATCTTATTTGATGATGAAATGGTCGAACCGGTGGATAAAAATTTCGTTCGCAACTTTTTCGGCGACAAACCCGGAATGGCCACTGCATACGTGCTGTTTTACCAGGAAACAACGTTCGAAAAGGTGCGAGAGGAGCAGGAGAAGGAGGGTATGGAAGAGGTGAAACTCGCCAGCGAGGTGGCCAACCTAGCTCAGGAGACCGGGGACAAGGCCGATACGTCACCATTGAAGCGACAAGCGACGCAGCCCATGTCGCCCCTGACGCACCATGAATCAATGGCGAACCTTGCTCATGCGAGAACAGCGCCGGCCATGCCTTCTGCTCCTCCACCTGATGCTTCACCTCCTCCTACAGCTACGACTAATGGTTTACACCGTGTCCAGAATCAGAAGGAAGAAGTCAAATCCAAGGAAGATAAGAAACGAGAGAAGAAAGACCGTGAGGCAGCCGAAAAGGCGGAGAAGCTTGCAGAAAAGGAGCGAGAGAAACAGGCCAAGCTTGACGAGAAGAAACGAAGAGGAGATAGTCTAAAGGCGATGCAAACACGAAGAAACGAAAACGACGAGCTGGCCAAAGTTCTCGAGGCCAGCAAGAAGTCGGCCGCGCAAGAAGATGAAGCAAGGAAGAAGGAGAACGGAACACTCCAGAGTAATGGGATTCTCGACCGGACCAAGAGGGGTAGCAAGTCGATGTCACGGAAGAGTTTCTCACTTTTCCACAAAGACAAATCGAGTGCGCAAGCTTCAGACACCCCTAACGGCGATTCAAGCGAGAAGCATGACAAACTCAAAGACCGTCTCAGCTTCAGCCTAGGCCGCAAAAAGAGCACAAACTTGCTTTCATAATCTTACCACACACACATACTTTGCAGCGTTTACACAAGAGAAAGAGGATACGGACAGAACTCGGGTTTATCATTATGCTCTCGCGGGTTTTGGCGGATGTAGGATACCCATACACCTTGAATGAAGCTGCCATTATATGAACAGAGACATGGCCAAAAGCACAAGCGCAAGTAAGAGACGAAACGTCTTTTGGACCAGTCAATATTATCATCTTGAGGACAATTCTTCTGCCCTTTCTGGTCTCTGACAAATTTTGCCATGGTCTTGTGGTGGTTGCAGGAGCTTCTAATTACAGGGAAACTGAATAGAGGATGAATCACATCAGCAAAGAGCATAGGTTAGATATTACTACTATTCGAACGAGCTCGCTTGTTCAGTTTTATTTGGGCGCTGAGGGTTACAGCCTGCGGCGTAGCAGTTGTACTATACATGAGTTACATAGGAAGCCAGAAGCCCAAGCTTGCGGGTTTTCTGTTTCATGAAACATGGTGCTCAATTTCATAGGGAGGCTGTCTCCCTTTCATATTGACTCATTCCACGTCGCCCTCATACCAAGTTGTGGTGATTCCACACATGGCCTGTCGTAATTTATATCAACAAAACTCCAACTCGAAAATTGCCCGACTCCATTAATGCCTGGAAAAGTCTACCGCGTCCTCTTTTATAACCATGTTGTATATGTGTGTCCAAATGTGGAACTTGGACTCAACCAAGTATGAGCTCGTAAAGAATAATAACAGAGTTGACGAAAATCAGTGGCACTAAGATGACGTTAGTGTCTGGTCGTAGTGCACAATGCAACGTCCTCTCCATATGTGTTGCGCTGCGTGAATATCGACATTGGACATACTCCTCATTATGGTTCGAACGCTCGCGATGAGATTGATAATCTTGGCCTTGACACTGGCATCAGGGCCAGCGCCAAATGCGGGATCATACGATGCTGGCGAAAGATTGACTAGACGGAATGTGTTAGACAAATCATGCGCGGATATAGGTAGACTCGTGATTGGGGTGGTTCGTACTGCGCGCGAGGAATCGATCTTCGGAAAGGACAGCGACGGCATTGATGAGGAGAATGCAGACTGCGAGATGAGTTAGCAGGTGCGCATTGGGGGAGGAAGAGTAGCATGTTATCTACCATAGAGAAAACTCCCAAAGAACCACATCTTGGGCGACGGCGTTGATCGTGAAGGAAGGGATAGATTTGGCAGTTGAGAGTTGTCGATGATGTGTAACTATCGACCTTCTACCTTAGCTATGGATCCTCGACCTGGCTTGTGGTGCCTGCCTGCCTAGCCTGGCTAAGCAGGTACGTACCCATGCGTCGCGGGCAGCTGCCATCGTGGCTTGAACACGGGCACCTAGTACCTAAGGTAGACCTGGGGGAAGGAATCACTGCGGGGGATTGGTTAGGCCGATCCGAAATCCCCTAAAGAGGTATCTAGGTAGAGCTCTGGGTTTCTTAGTACCTATGAATGAATAAGATGCAAAATCAAGTACCTTACTTTTGGATGAAGTTAAAATAAAATGAGGCATGTTTCTTGATTCATGCTTTTATTTTCGTCTTTTTTGAGGAAATTTTCAACTCTGACACTCCGCGAGTCAAACATTCACATACATCAAACTCCAAGCCTAAGCAGTAGCTCTCCTTGTTGAGGGAGCTCTCACAATCAAATATTAGCCAAGATGAAGACATCAGGTATGATCACTTTGGTTCTTTCAATGCATTATTTCAATCAATCAGAATTTCAGACCTGATGCTTATTAGATATCATCTTGACATGCCTCCTCATCACCATTCCGCTCACTCATCTCCTTGTCTCCCCATACACCAAAGTCGAGGAATCGTTCAACATCCAAGCAGCACACGACATCCTCATCTACGGAACGCCCACCACAGATGTTAATGATCGCCTCTCACACGCCTACGATCACTTCACGTTCCCTGGAGCCGTGCCCCGGACGTTTCTTGGTGCTGTGCTTCTCGCTGGTTTAGGGCAACCTATTATTGCTCTTGTCGGCTTCGGACATGCACAGCTCGTGGTGCGAGGACTACTTGCTGCGGCAAATGTCGCTGCCCTTTTGACATTCAAGAACCTTTTGAAGAGAGCTTACGGGACAGGCGTTTCGGCTTGGTGGGTTGCGTTTATGGCTAGCCAGTTTCACATCAACTATTACCTCTCACGGACATTGCCTAACATGTATGCCTTTGGTTTAAGTAAGTAATATGTTCCACCTATCTCCCAATGACTCCAGCTCACAAAAACCAGCAACTCTCGCCTCGGCATTTCTGCTGCCACAGTCCTCGACTAAACTCTCTTTCATTCGCCACAAGCAAGCGATTGCCCTCCTCGTCATTGCAGCAGCAGTCTTCCGTTCCGAAGTCGCTATTCTACTGAGCACCACAGGGGTTTACCTCCTTATCACCCGCCGCATCGCCCTAGGCCCGTTGATTGTCGTCTTCTTCTCATCTTTCCTCGCCTCTCTCTTTGTTTCAGTACCTATTGATTCATACTTTTGGCAGAAGTCGCTATGGCCTGAGCTCTGGGGCTTCTACTTTAACGCTATCCTCGGATCTTCGTCGGAATGGGGTATCTCTCCATGGCACTATTATTTCACCTCGGCGCTGCCGAAACTTATGCTCAACCCGCTTGTGCCAGCTCTGATCGCCTTTGCACTTTACCAGCCGGGTACCTCACGAGCTGCGCGAGCCCTGACGATCCCCAACCTGCTCTTTGTTGCTATCTACTCGGCTCAGCCGCATAAGGAGGCCCGCTTCATATTTTATGTCGTCCCATCTCTCACTGCTGCTGCTGCTCTTGGGGCCGACTACATTTCCTCGCGTGCGTCCAAGACCATTGTCTATCACGCCGCTTTTATCGTTACGATCCTATTCACCCTGGCCAGCTTTGGGGCCAGCGTCGTTATGCTCCTCATCTCATCTTTAAACTATCCTGGTGGCGACGCACTTCAACAGCTGCATTACATCACTTGCGATGATCCCACTCCCGTTATGAACGTTCACGCCGATGTGTTAACCTGCATGACTGGACTTACACTCTTTGGACAAAACCCGTCTGGCTATCCTGTCGCCTTTCCCATAACCCCAGGGCCAGATGCCACAGCTCCTGTGTTGCTCTTCGACAAGACGGAGCAGAAGGAAAAACTTGCCCTGCCGCATTTTTGGGAGAGTTTCGACTATGCTCTAGCCGAAGACCCACGCAAAGTGTTGGGCGGATGGCAAGTTGTAGGAGTGGTAACAGGCTATGACGGTATCGAGTTCCTCAAACAAGGTTCTTCACCTGTAGGCGATGAAAGTGAGGAGGGAAGAATTGGTGGCGAGAGAGTCCTTGGCCTGGGTGCTCACGTTGCGGCCTTGAGAAACTTCGTCAGGGGCTATACGGGTGGTTGGTGGGTTGGACCCCGAATGTCGCCCAAGATCAGAATACTGAGGCGTGTTAGCTAGTTTTAGTCCCAGCATGCCTTGTCACTATTCAGGACATGTGTATAAGCAATGACTTATAATACTACATCAGCTTGTTTTGTAATGCCTAACATATCGTATAAACAATGCATACGTGCGCGCGCGCCATCCATACCCTATTGAAAACAGAACTAGTCATCCAATAATTCCCAATGGGCGCAAGAAGTACGCACATCGGTGGACAAACCCGCCAATCATCACTATGCCCTTAATTTCCCCGTAGCCCAACGCCATGCACTGTTTCTCCGGCCGAATGTCTTTTCCAATTCTCAAACACATCGTGAGCACCGTCCGGAATATACCCAGAGAGCAAATCTGCACCCAGCCAAAACATGATTTCCCGCCATAAAACCCCACAACCGCGTCCTTCCATTCAATTCCCACCAAAAGTAAAAGAAAAGCGTTCTGTCCAACCTCCCAGGGTCGTGTTCCTCGTGTCACGTGGATGATTATAACTTATATAAGTGCTCAGGTTTGGTTCCGACGAACCAGTCGTATAGGATCACAACTCTTGCTCTGTATTGCTCCCTTCTTCGGTGTCGGGATCGTCGCCGTCGTCATCATCGTCTTCTTCCTCCTCTTCCTCTTCTTCTTCGCTGCTGCTAATGCTGCTCACTGGGTTGGGCAGCGCGCCATATTTCCTCCTGTAACGTTTCAATTCTCTGTTCTGTGCCATGAATTGATCCAAGATGGCGGACATTGGACCGTGAAGATCCTCGAGTTCCTTAATAGTGCCGCCGCCAATGGCGATATGGCGCATCGCTAGCGTCGAGATACAGGTCTGTAAAAATTAGTAAAGGGCACGGTCGAATAAATGTCGTTCCAAACTCACCTCTATCCTGGCCACTTGATGTTCCAAGAAGTTCAACAAGAATCGATCCGTCACCTCGCCTCCACGTTGTTTGATCCTCTCGAGCAGCTCTGTCTCCGGTGGCTGAAGACCTGGGGGCTCGTTTCCTTCCAATGAACTGCAAAGCATCTCGAGGCGTAAGCTTATTCTCCAAAGAGTCCAAACGCTGTCTGGGTCGATACACAGCTCGGTTCCAGGCGCAAGGACAGCTGGCTTATCGCCGCCCCCTTCTTCCTTTCTCTCGTGCTGCGAATGGAACTCGATGCGACCAGCCAAAGCATGAGGATACAGGGAGTACACAACTTCGGGATTTTCAAGACCCTTCAACTTCTTTTCACCCATTTCCTTAACCTCGAAGCCCTGAGAGGTGAGGGATCTCAAATCCTTTCGGATCGCGCTGGCATAGGTCTCTTCGTCGCCAAAGGTATCCTCAGAGCCGGAAGCGTTGCCACGATCTGTGTCTTGGTAGTTCTCGAGGCATCGTTGTATCTCCGAGATGAAGTCAGTGGAAACGGTGATCTGGCCGCCATCTGCCACGGCAGAAATTCGAGCCGCCTTGTTCACCATGGGTCCGAAGTAATCCATACGGCGAGTAACTGGATCTGTCTCGCTCACACAGTCACCAAAGTGTATACCCATACGTACCGACAGTCCTTTGAAAATAAGACTGTTGTCCTTGTCGAAGATAGGCTGACACGAGACCGAGTTCAAGACTTCTGATGGCCAATTGACATCGAGAAGCTGCATCTGCACCGCAAATGTCCACAAAAGTGCTGACGTAGCTGTTGGGAAAGACACCATAAATGCATCACCTTCAGTCTTGACTTCGTAGCCACCAATTCGTCTCAGCTGCCGACGCATGACTTCGTTGTGGAGCTTGATAGCTGATCGCATGGCACTAGGGTACATTTCCCAGAGCGTTGTTGAGTTCTTGATATCGGTGAACACGATGGATACATTGCCCGTGGGCGCTGGAATCTCGGCCTCAAGGCGGTTGAGTGAGGAGTCGAGAACATCAGCTTTGGTCCTTCGGCCTCTTCTGGTGTTGAGGACCTGAGCATCGTCGGGTATACCAGAGGGATAAAGTGACATACTAGCGCCGCGATGAAGCCTCGATCGCTCGACTCGTCGCTTGAGATCCGCCACACTGATCATCATGACCATGATTTTGCCTGAGGCGCCGTATGCGATAGCCAAGTCACGAAGCTTCTGAGCGGCTCGCATGAGATCTTGCCGCTCGGCCCTTGCAACATCAGTAACCAGGCCAGGCGATAAATACTCCCAGAGTTCTCCGGTAGCAATCAAAATGATGTCGTCCTGCTCTCGAATAGTCATGTTACTGACATAGGGTGCCGCTTGTACAGCTGGCATCAGGTCGACATATCCAAACGCACGCGAGACTTGAAGCAAGTCGTTTAGTCTTCCATTGCGCGAAACCCATCCACCAGCTTCGCGAATGCGCGATCGTTCATTCGGCTCAGCAGGATCGTGCTTGCGAGTCAACATCTTATGAGTACCATCGGTCTGGATCACCATCGCCTGAGCATCACCGACGTTTGCGACGTAAAGTTCCGTGCTTTGAAGATAAACGACGGTTGCCACGCCGCCTGAGTTGAGATCCTCCTTTGTGAGTATAATTGGCTGGCCAGAATTCCTATGTGTCTGAAGTGGCCGTTCCTCCGATTGTTGAATCGCAATAGTAACCAAGTCTTTGTTGAGAGCCAAAAAGGCTCGTCGTAGGGCATCAACTGGAGTCTCGTTCAGGCGTGTCTTCAATGCTTTGAGTTCAAGGGCAAAGATGTGACCAAAGTTTTCGTGGAGATATTTGGCAATCTTGGATCCGCCACTGGACAAGGCCTGTCCGTCAAACAGACCCAGGAGCATCTCTGTTTCTGATGCATTGAATCTTGGCACCACCAGATCAACCGTTGATAGATGCTCATGCTTACCAAGCGTGTCAGCCATTCCATAAGGCAGGTGACCGGCGAGAGAGCCAGATGTACGGACACGTCTGTCTTCACTCTGATCCGGGATACTTGGCTGTGTAAGAGTAACATCCATGAGACCCAAGATGCGCAGGTTAAGCAAACGACTAAAGTCTGTATATTCCTCACGGTTAACAGCACCGGGGCCAAGCGGACCAGTAGCTGTTTGCTTGATTTCCAAACGCTTGTTACCGGACAGATTGAGATATCTTAAGTTCGGGTTGAGGTTCCAATTCCAATCATAGGGCACGTTTGAAATGTTGTATTTCAAGTAATTACTGCCACAGTCTAGAACAGCGAGGTTCTTGGCTCGCGAGATATCGGCCGGCAAGTTGGTAAACCTGTTGCCGTTGATGTAGAGTGCCTGGAGTAAGCTGGACTCCTCGAGATCATCGGCAGGCAACGTTGTGAGTGCGTTACCAGACAGATAGAGCTCAACTAGTTGCGGCCAGCTCTTAATCGATCGTTGGGGCATATCGCTAATTTCGTCGTTGTAAGACAGGTTCAGTACCCGGAGCTCGGTGAGGAGCGTAATCTGGTCAAAGACATCGTCATCAAGGCGGTTGTCAGCAAGATGGAGGTTCCTCAGAGAGCCAGCAAAAGTGTTGTTGAGCCTCGATGACAATCCAGAATCCTTCCTGGGGTTGATAGACTGCGTAGGGGCCGATGGAGTTGCGGATCTAGAAACGACAGACGTCTTACGGCCACCTTTGCCATAGACAGACACAACAGAGCTTTTGCGATCACCAGCATTGAGTGGGGACGGTCCGACGCTAAGTAGGGTGCTCGAGTTTTGACTCGGTCTTCTATCATCAGACAGTTCTTCGGAGCTTGCAGTGGCCGACAAAGTTCCCAGAGGGGCCGCCCTTCCATTAACGGGAGGGGGTGCTGGCTGTGATTCCTCCCCTGGTATTCGCGGTGCTCTTGAAGCAGGTTTGGGGAAATGCTCCAGAACGTTGGAAGAGGCGTTGAACGTCTCAAGTCGGTTTGCCCACCACAATTCCATCGGCAGCTTAGAAATGTTGTTTCCTCGGACGTTGAGCACTCTCAGCTCAGTGAGACAACCAATCTGGGATGGTAGCTCTCCCACAGAATTGTTGGCAATGCTGAAATGCTCGAGTCTACTCAAAGTACCAATTTCCTGGGGCAGAGAAACAAAGTAGTTCTTGTCCAGTATCAGGTGCTCAAGGTTCACCATGTTTGCGAATGACGAGTCAATGCTAGCCAACTGGGCGTTCGAGAGATTCAAGATCTTGAGAGTAGGTACAGGAGCCACAATTTCGAATTTGTTAAGGGGGTTGGAGTTCAGTTTAAGCTGTCGAAGGGATTCAAATTGTCCGACGAAAGCAGAGACGCAGTTGTGATCCGCGGAAAGAATCTCGAGTTTGGGCAGTTCCGATATGATGTCGATGCTGGAGATGCCATTGTACTTGATGTCGAGTTCGCGCAGACTGACAAGCTGTCCGAACGTAGCAGGCACAGCATGTGTTAGTCTGTTGTTAGTTATCAACAACTTTTCCAGGTTCATTAGAGAGCCAATCTCTTGAGGAATAGTTGCAATGGCGTTGAAACTTAAATCGAGATCGACCAAGCTCGGCAAGCCGCAGAGAAATGTTGGGAACTTGTCGAGAAAGTTGGAGGAGATGTTAAGGGAGCGGAGCGACTGGTACGCTCCAAAGTAAGAGGGTAAGTGCTTCAGTCGATTGTTGGCCAAGTTCATTTTGAGCATGCCCGTAAGGGCATTAAGTTCGGCATGCTCCAGCTGCTCAATTCGGTTATTGGCGACGTCCAGGAACGTCAATTTGTTTGCTCGGCTCAAACTGGGTGGCAGCTTCCTGGCTTCGTTATTGTTAAATTTTATATCTCGCAGATGTTTACAAGACTGTATGAAGTCTCGGGGAACGTCAAGTGAGAGGTTCCGCGACAGGTTAAGGGAGATGATCTCCATAGCCTTCGAGTATAGTGATATAGGTATTGTGACAAGGTTGCGACCAGAGAGGTCGACATAGTTGAGCTTCTGAGCCCGAGCCAGTCCCATGTCAGTAGTCTTGGCGTGAAAGTCGCTTTCTCTTGCGGACAGGAACATGAATCGGCAGAGATAACTGTTGTCTTCGCGTCCGAGATCTTCGATCCTGTCTTTTTCTTCGTAGCCGACTTGCTGTAATAGGCGCTTCTGCATGAGCAGAGGTCGCTCAGGCGGTGTCAGGACCCGGATAAGATCATGCTTCTTCATGATGATATGGTAGTTTTCCAAACTGTCCATGACATACGTCTTCTTAATAACTTGTGAGATGACATCCGTGACACTTGAATCCAAAGACATCGAGTGGGTGGAGAATGTCCCATCTGAGCGAAAAATTCGAATACAATATGGCGATGCTTTCTCCTCTGGACGGGGTGGGCTGCCAATCTCGTCGGGCTCTGGGCCACCGTTGTAAGAGTTGTCTTCCGTGTTACGACGCACTGCCCAACTGTCCGGGGCATCCCAGCGGCCCTTAGGTGCTGTCGAGATGATGGAGTCGTGGCGCTCAGGCTCGACATTATTGACAAAAGTAGTGTCCATAGGCGTGAGTGGAGGAGGCTTGGTCAGAATGCCCTCCATGTCATTCAAATTGGTGTCGAGGTGATACATATTATTAGGATCGTTGCGATCAGTCGGACCAATTGCTTCTTCAGTGTAGTCTTGAGGTCGATGGGTTCGTCCCTTCTTTGCAAAAGGAAACTTATTGTTAAAGGTCGCTCCCCGTTGTGCCGTTGCTGGTCGCATATCAGTAGCGTCGGTCATTTCACCAGGTCCAATAGAGCCCGCATATGCCAATGTAGTCGATGATACGTCGCTGGGTCGGTGAAGATCTGTCTTGGAAGACTTTGTCTGTAAAGACCTTGTAGACTGGGGCAGGTCGCGAAGTCTAGCGACCGCATCGTCCTTTTCCTTGTGATGTCCTCGGAGTCGCCGCAAAAACCCGCGCTTGCCATTATTATGGTGGCTAGGGGAGGTTTGGCCGTCGACTTGTGCAGATTTTGAGCTGCTCCAGGTCATTCCTGCACTCCTGGTGCTGGGCGTTGGGCTCTGCCCCCGGGATCTTGTTGGATACATTGCGTTGCTGCCTGCCCCGCGATCGCGCGGGATTTGTGTGCCAATTGCTGTATCGTCCCTGCTCATCGTGGGTCTGAGCGTGCGAGGGTCCTCGTTGCTCTTGTTGTGTCGGTGGTGGCCGGGTAAATGGGCAATAGAATGGCCGGACCTCGAGGATGATGATGTCTTTGGGGGTACCTGTGAGGAGCCGTCACCAGCATATCGCTCTCGATCGGGCCCGGTCATTATGTCCCGTACGGGAGCCTCGCCATAGCGCGCAATGTCCTACAGGGGGGTTCGAGTCAGTAAACCAAGTTACGTTGGCAAAACATTAAATCGAACAACACGGCAGCTGAGCGCTGAGTCGGGCAGTAAGAACAAACCAAGGGAGAAATTCGGAAAGGAATGTATCGATCAGACCGAGACCGACGGAGCAGAACGAGGTAGTCGGGGCGATGAGACAGAAGCGGGGGATGGTACATACACTGTTGTCTTGGTATAGGAAAGGCACCACCTCTGGTGCTGGGACGGGCGTTCTTGGTCTCGAAGATGATGGAGAGGCATCGCGGGTGTGATCCGTGGCATTGGAATAGTTGCGATCTCTATGTGTGGGGCGGCTATGACTATAAGAGCGTCCACGCTGGTCCTTGCCCGCGAGCGAAGTGGGTAGGCTACCATCCGAGCTATCGCGCCCGGGGAATTCCTCCCCAAAGAAGCCCTGAAGCTTGCGAAAACCACCCCGTATGCTGGTTTTGCTGCCCTGGCTGCTCGCAGTCAGAATGCTGGCGGCGGAGGGCCGTCTACCGTCGAAATAGGACGCATCGGGAGCGTCGTGCTGCGAAGGGTGCGAAGGGTACTGTTGCTGATGCTGCTGCTGGCGGTTACTGATCTGGTGACCTGGGGAAAGCTGGGACGCGAGGGATAAGTTGTCGGTCGATTCGTTGAAGAAAGTGGTCGGCATGGTGGATGTGTTTGTAGGGGAACCAGGCTGGTTCGCCCAAGGTGCTGTCTGAGGGCTCGCGCCGCCGGTGGGCGGAATCTGTTGGATCTGAGGTACTCGGGAGGTCTCAAGAACGGCGAGGTCACGTCGATAGTTGGCGAGGTCGCTCATGCGACGGTCTTTGGATTGAGCATTGGCACCGGCGCGAGGGGCGTAGATGGTTGAGGTTGCGGTTGTGGTGGCAGTTGGTGAGAGCTGAGGCTCATCCTTGAAGGAAGACCTACAAGATGGGGGGAAGCGTTTAGCTTTGGTCGGAAAGCGACAGGCGTGAACGTGAACATGTAGGCGGGAGATGGCAGCAGGGGATCGTGGGACGGAAGACGGCATGGATGCTATGTAGGTAACGATTGGATCTAAGTTAAACTCACCACTGGTTGCTCAAAGAAGCAGGGCCATCAGCGCTGAGGCGAGTAGGATAATTAGCAGGATGAGAAGGGCGCCGGCGAGGCGTGGAGGAGACGACGTAAGAGGTATTAGATGAAGGCGTCGTAGCGGAGGAGGATGGAGTTGGTGTTAGAGCGTCAGTATCAGCATTTGGATCTGGCTTTGGTATTGTATTTGGTGCCGGATTAGGAGTAGGCGAGTGATGAGCGGGAATGGGCGTGGGAGTGGAGATAGTAGAAGCAGCGGAAGCGGGAGCGGGAGTAGTGGAGGCAGTCGAGGATGAGGTCGATTGAGATTCATATTGATACTGAGACTGAGGCGGCTCAAGGCCAAGCTCAGACTCGAGCTGAGACTTTACGGTAACAGCAGAATACGTATCGATGCTGTTGCCCGAGCCCATGACAGAGCTGATGCGATTGACATGCTCATTCCTAGTCATTGTCGCCGAGGCGTGGGGACGGACGGACAAGCGATGAAATGACAGGGTCCCTTAAGCCATGGATAGTGTAGGTAGGTATGCCAGTATCGATCGGTTAATGAACTTGTTGATCTGAATGAAGGGACAAGGTAAGATGGAAGAGAATAGGACAAAACAGGATAAAACAACAGAAAATGAATTTCCAGTGACAGACTACACAACGGCGAAGAATGACGACGATAAACGTATGCAGATAGTAAATGCTGGTCTTGGACTTGGTCTCGTTGTAGGTACAAATGCAGACAGATGCAAATCGTAAACGACGCGGGGATAAAAGAGGACCAAGCTACAGGTAGGTAGGTAGGGTACAGGTACGGGTTAGTCTAGTAGGAAAGGTAAGGTAGAGTAATAAAAGTCCTTTTGGTTAGTACCTATGTTATGTGAGATGAGTACGGAGTATACCGAATAGGCAGTGCTTGCGTTAACGTCATGTCTGAGAAATGCGAGGAAGAGGCTGAGAGGCTGAGTTCCAGTTCCTGGGCTTAAGCTTGGGCTTGTTCCTGTTCCCGTTCCTGTTCCTGACGATATATCCAGATAAGAGATATTTCTTTAGAGGTCAGGACCGGAATATACCTAGTACCTACTAAGGTAGCTAGTAGCTAGAGAATGTATGTGTGTGTTCTGGATCGTAGTATAACTTGGTAGTGCAATACTCTTTGTAAGGCAAAATAGAGCAAGCAAGCAGCCAGAGAGATATGAATTAATCAATTGTCGATAACCTAACTACATACTACCAATGTATGCTGCTGGCTGTTTTGGTCTTGGTCTTGATCTTGGCCACGATCATGGCGCTTTTAACCTGGGGGAGTGTGACTGGAGTCCATTCATTAGAATGCATGGGTCATGGTCGGTGGACAAGCCTGACAAGGTCAATGTCCATGTCGTCCAAGGATAAAAAAGAGGCTGGTCTGGTCTTTAGTGTGTTTCTACAGCTACGGTAATACGACATAAGTCTGACCCTACTATACTATTTTTATCTATAAAGGA
>JAAVUI010000343.1:0-50511 GCA_014899075.1 Fusarium goolgardi
CTCCCCTCCCCTCCTCATCTTCCTTCCCCCCCACTGCGGATCTCTCCAGCTCATCCATCCTTCACCGCGGGACCGGGACCCAAGCGTGTGTGAATCATTTATTCTACCGTTCTTCCTTTTCGCCTGGCCTCTTATTTTTCTTATTGCCTGTTACTTGGATCGAATTTGTTAAGGGGTATCCTAGTCCTTGATCGCATCGCATCGTTCAAGACAGGCCACACCTGTTCCTACTTGAACCTAATCAGCTCCATCTGCTGTGTTGCGGTCAAAAGCCCATACCCATCACGTCGACAACAAATACACCTCTACTCCCGCCTCGTCTTGTCTGTCTCACCACTGCATCTCAGAGACACGCATTCCCCCCAACAGACAAACATAGAGAGAGCTGGTCTCCTCCCTCCAACATTTATACCCGATACCCCCGCTCTAGCTCTTTATTCCGTCGTTACTTCAAACGCCTCTGAATACACAACTGCCCATCATGGCGCTCGAACAAACAATCACCGTTGTCAACAATTCCGGCAAAATTATCAAGACCGTTCGTATTCTCCAGCGTCTTCATTATTCCCTAGACTAACACTTCCCAGGGCAAGCAACTTTTCACAATCTTCAAGGAAGCCCAAGGCAACTACAAGGACAAGAAGGCCGAGATCAAGGCCAGCCAATCCCTCCAGCGATCAAAAACCTTTGACGCTGAAGGACGATCAAATATAATCGACGATGATCGCTCCCGTTATTACCCTCCTCGCGCCGCTCCTAGTGAAGCCGGCTCACAACGTAGTCGCCGATCGCGAAGCGTCCACTCGCGCCATCCTCGAGACGACTTTGACGTCCGCAGCCGCAAGGCCTTGACCCTCGACAATCTTGAGAGACACACCGAGATTTCTGCTACAGCCCCCAGCAAAGCCCCTACACAGATGATGTACAAGGACCCTTACGCCCAAACCATGAACTACGCTTTGTCTCCTCGCTCCATGGCTCCCTCAGCCTACGGCGATGCCATGGTTCCCCGAAACCGATCGACCGGAGAGCTTGTGCAGGCGACAAAGCCTCGCAAGGAAATTGACATGGACCTCGCCTACGGCAGCATCCCTCCCGATCTGAAGGATCGCACCGATCTGGACCCGCAGCAAGTCGATGAGAAGCAGGCCATGGGACTCGTTCACCGCGTCGAGGGTCTCCTTACCGAAGCCAAGTGTATCCACCACTCTGCCACGCTTACCATGTCCGAGCTTCAGAAGAACCCTGACCACGCCGCGGCCGTTGCGCTCACGCTTGCTGAGCTGTCCAAAATTGTCAAGAAAACATCACCAGCCTTCCTGACCCTCCTCAAGAGTGGATCGCCTGCTGTCTTTGGGCTCCTATCGTCACCGCAATTCCTGATCGGCACAAGTATTGCTGCTGGTGTTACAGTCATTTGCTTCGGAGGATGGAAGATTTTCCAGAGGATGGCTGAAGCCAAGGCGGCGCGTGAGGCTTTGGGTTACGAGGGTGTGCCAATGGACCGACCTGCGCCCATGCGCACACAGAGCGAGTATGCCCCTGCTGAGTACGGCGGTATGGATGAAGCTCTCATCCTTGATGATGATCTGAGTTCAATTGAGACCTGGATGAGAGGTATACCCGCAGGCTCCATAAACGAGAGCGTCGACATGGAACTCATCACACCTACCGCCTATGACAGTATGGGTGACGACTTTGACACCAAGTCCCGCCGTAGCACAAGAACAACCAGGACAAGCAAAACAAGCAAGACCCACGACAGTCACCGAAGCTCCAAGTCTCACCGCACCGAAGGTAGCCATCGCAGTTCTCGAAGCCGTCGCGACGACGACACCAGGAGCAGGTACACCGAGAGCATCGCAGATAGCGAGCGCAGCCACCGCTCATCAAGGAGCAAGCGCACCGACAAGACAGAGACGAGATCCATCGATAGCCGAAGTAGTAGTCGACGTGATGACGCCTCCGAGGTGACGTTGCGACCCAAGCCAAACCGCAACAACAGCAACATGCTCAAGGCTCTCTTCAAGAACAAGGAGAAGAAGGAGCGGTCTCTTGTCATGGCTTAGACTGGCACCTCGAAACCCTTTTTTTGGATCACGCTTTCACACATTTTCCTTTATCTTGCATATTACTCTGGCGCAATTTTAAAGACTGGATGAACAAGACTTTACATCTATCAAGACGAGATAAACACTTGGATATTCTTCTTTTTCTACATATCATGGATGGGCAAAGAAGGAAGCCCTTACCACCAGCGATTTATTCCCCTTGACCTCTCGTTTCTGTTTTATCACGATACTATGAAAGAAGTTGGACACATTTAAGAAGACGTATGGAAATGGAAATGGAAATGAACTACTGATATGGATTGGATGGACTCTTGCACACGCTCGAGTAGATTTTTCTCTTTTTTTACTTATTGCATGACGCACGGAAGACAGATGACGGAGCTGTTTGCATTTGGGAATCATTAGTTTGGGATGGCATTCTTGTTTACACTGCACCTAGGTTAGGCCTTTTTTTATGTAGCGATCAATGCATTGGGCTGAAATGGTCCTCTTGATTGTGCTTTATTTTACATGAGTCTATTGTGAGATTTGGTGATGTGATTATGTCCATCCATGCTATTGACGTGCTTTCATGTATCTTGATGTGAGATTCATCGTGCATATTCATCTTGGATTTGACATGCATATTCGATACGAGATTTGCCATCATCTAGACACGGCTTTCTGCCTGACCTGAAGCATGAGTCTTGCGTAATTGATCTCAGATCTCCTCAACTGGATACTTGTGGTGTGGGCTTTGTGGGGTGTGTGTGAGAGCAAGCGGGTAGATCTGAGGGCGTATGGATCAAGTTTATCTCACGAGACAATTGAAGTTTTCACAGATTGTTTTTTTGCCCAATCCATCTCTCGTATCTGTGCTGCTTCCCGTAGCTAGTTCGGATACTGTGCGTTTATGTGGTCTGTGAGAGATGTATCTCGCCAGGTTAGGTCTGCTTTACCGTTGGGCTGTGACGCGACAGGCTCGAGCTTGCGAGAAAGAAGACGAGGGTGGGACGAGGGACATGAAACTTTGCAGTTTCTTGATGATGATGACGATGTTGCTGCTGTTGTTTGGACGAGGCTTTCCAGTGGGCAGCAGAAATATTGGTCTCCTAAGTCTTAGGTCAAAAGATAAACATCCTAAGAAGTCTGATCTAAGTGGCATAAGCTGGCCTACTAATTTCGTCTCTTATGCTGTAAGCGGCCAATTTTTCCGATACCATGAGGGCTTTGTTTCTTTCCAGATGTTGAGGAGTATGGTCTTGTTGCTACTGGTGAAGAATATACGGGAACTTGCTTCACTTGTCCAATGGATACCCCGACAAAGCCGAGTTACAGAGTCAAAGCTCTCTAGTTTCCGGAGTTGTGATACGACTGCCAATAAATGTTTGGTGTTATGATGTCGTTGACTACGGAGTGGTCGCGATGCTGCAGACTCGTGTTTGACCAGACTGTCCATCATGGCTCATTACGGTAGTCTCCCCCGAGGATTGCGAGTTCTCATGTATCTTTGTTTGCATCGAAAGATGCATTGGCTGAGATTGATCTTTGGACTTGTAGAGATGACGTGAAGCTTTGGAGGATGATAAGTCATCAGGAGTGATGGAGTTGGTATAAGGACCTTCCTCTCTCCCAACTTCTAACTTCTCTTTCTTCTTCCTTCTTCATCATCATTACACTTCGTTATGCATTATACCTATGTACTTGACCAGTTACACACTTCTACTTGTCTCTATCATCGCCTGAAGTGTTTCACCCAAGCCATCCTGTTCCTGGGTCTTTCCCTTCCCAATCTCCTTTCCACACCTTCATGTGGTATAGCCCTTCACCTTCCCAGTCTCTTATACATCTTCATCTGGCATGTCCCTAGAATCCCATGGAACAAGCCGACTATCGCAACACCGATTATACGACACCCAAATGGACTTTCGTCGTGCCGTGGACAAACGCCAAAAAAAGGATCTTGACATGGGCGGCGTGGGCGAGGTGGCCCAGGTGGTTGATCTGGGCGAACTGATCAACACAGTCAAGAATTGGACAGACGTCCTTAACAGCTTCAAGAAGAACATCGAAGACAGCCGAGTGTTAGAACCACCTCGCTACATGGCGGTGGTTGGCTCTCCTGTGAGAAACACTTCAAACTTGTGAGTTCTCCCACTTTGGATGAGTTGAACAAGCAAAGATGACTGACTGACTGTGGTGAAAATGGCTAGCGCAAGTAATGGCCCGCATGCCTTGGATATGACATGTTTCATCCATCGGAGCATTGAGTCTTTGAAGAGCATGTCACAGTCTCCGTGCAGCTGGCTTCGACATGCTCAACGCATGTGCCATCTTGGACCGAAACTGTTTCTTTTACTTGGTTCGGTGGATTGGGTATGACAAGACAGCTCCCACTTGGGAGCTCATTTGGGAGGTCAAGACTATCTGTCCCGGCGCTGTTATTGACTTTGCTGACGTGACCAGGCAGGAATGTACATCGCAGTTGGTGCCGGGGAGCGGTGCTTTCTTCAAAGGAGAGGTCGCCCATATCATCTTGTGAGTAGTCCGGCACCTCATCTAGACTCGTTCTATCAGCCTTAAGTCTTTACAACATTTCTCGTATTGAACCTCCTAAGCTGACACTGTTCCCTACCTGACCTTAGGCATGGAGTACTGCAGGTCGATGGAGATGTCTCAAGATGGGTTGCCAAAGCTCTCCAAGATCTGGAGTGGCCTCAGATACATCGACCCGGCATCAAACACCATGTTCAGGGACGGCACATTTTTTACGTGCTGATGTACTACAACGAAGAGAGTGGCGCCTCCTCGGTATATATCGGCAGAACAAACAACCCAGTGGCCCGGTACAAACATTATGTACTAAGTGCAAGGTGGTCTCATTATCGTGAGCTATCAAACCACAAGCAGATGCCCTCTGAATGGGGCCCCGTCCATGCACTAGCATAATAGACGACTGGTCTCTGGTTGATATTTCTTTTTTGAGTGGAAATATGGCCACAGTTTCACAGGTAAGGTGCTACGAGAACGCGTATCTCCAGTCACTTACCATTTCATCTATACTTCACACGGGTTTAAGAAGTTGCCTCTAAAGGCGGTGGGTTTGGACCTTCGATGTCCAAACGCCTTGCAAACTATGTTACCCTCCCCTTTGGTCTGATGTAGTTACAACGACGGCCTTGCTTTGACAATCCAAGCATCATCATCGGCACCAATGGTCGCCGGACATGTTCGACCTCAACGTCGGTAGCAGAGAACCAGATCCCCCAACACGATACTGCAATCGGACAGTCGCTGGCATTGGATATTGGTCAGTTACTACGCAGATTATACATTAACTTACTACTGCTAACATAATTGTACAGATTGTATTGAATACAAGAATGGTCAATCCCATGGCCCAAGGCCACACTGGTCAATGTATTCGACAAGCTCTTCATCGCCCTTCTCAAACAGGCTGTTTAATTCGTAATTCGATACGTCTAATATGCCCGTTGGATCTATCACCGCCTATCTCTTATATCGTTCGGGTTGAGTAGCAACACGGTCTTAGGCTACGTCGTCCGTTCTGTCGCCATCATAACGAGAATGGTTAACAGAGGAGACGAGACTATTGATTGAGAAAAGGAAACGCTCTAGAACATTCGAAAGCATCCTTCATCCTCGTCGTCGTCGCACCACATCTGTCTTCTCATCCCGGCACTCTCTCATTGCACTGCCTAGTGGCCGCCAGAAAGGTCAGCCTCTGATTTTTAGGCCACAAAAGCAAACAGCCCAAGAGGTTGGATGGTAGTAGACGGCCGACAGACGCCGATCCTATGCTCCTGCTGTACTGAACGCCACCTCACCTGTCCGATACAGTCAAGCGCTCACCAGATAGGGCCGTTCCACAATTGCAAGGTTCTCAAGCTAGGCTAGTATACAATTGGCAACGCAAGATATAGAAACTGTCACATCCTCGGTTTAGATTGCACCTATACAAGCGTACATTCTTAGGTCCTAGACGCCAACAAAACCGACAACCCCAGGGCAGGACTAGCAGGAAAGGACAGGGCCAGGCTACAGGACTTCGTGCAGGCAGAGGCAACGATTGAGGCACCCCTGACAAGTCTATTAAGCTACACCGCTACGTGTAAACTCATACACACACCGTCGCGAAATCTAGACGTTGGGGTTGGGTTGGATCCGGTTCGTGGTGCCCTCGTCTGCGACGCTGCTTTAACCAGCTGGCAGTATGTCCAGTATTCTTGCTTGCGCTCTTGCAATAGCTGCTCGTCTTTCTTCATCGGACAGACCAACACCCAGTAGCTCGCTGGTGCGTGTTCTCGTGGGTGTAAGCACACCGTCCTAGGCGGACAGCCCCTTCAAGGCAGCGGCTTGCGTTCGGTTTACAAGGAGCGAACGTACGCTAGGAAAGGACTTCCTCCTACAGGTTGACACCGCCTACCAGAACTCTTGAGCATGGGCAGGGCCATTCGGCAAGGTCGGAGGGCTGGTTCTGATGTGCGTGTTGGGTATTACGACTACGGTATGTCGGACGGATATTCTTGTTGAAAGGGTATGCTGTTGAGCTTAGGGTTCAATTTCGTCCCTTAGGCATCTGTCGGCCAATCTTTATGATACCCTGACGACTGCCAAGACTGGAACGATTCACTGAATGGTGTTTCCCCTCATTGCGTCGAATCGACACTGGCTGGAGTTGACAAGATGATATCAATGGAGGAGTCGACGAATGCGAAGTCTGCGTCCTCAATGTTGCACCAGTGCCGACTATCATGTTGCCATGCGATCGCAGTTCAAGGGTATGATTCTTGGAGACCCGCCGGGTCTTGGAAAGACTCTTTCGGCGCTCTCGATGATAGCAAACAGCATCGTACTTTAACTGAGATACCTAGGGCTGCGGCCAGTTTCCATGTTCCGACAATGATGCTCTTGCACTATGCCCCGAGCCTTTTCCATCTCCATTCTCGTCATCGTTTCCTCGTCTGGCAGACAGCTGGTCCAGTTGGATGACAGATTCAAGTACACCCCAGCTCTACCGAGTTCACTGTGTACCCAGCTAGCATTCATCGGGCTTTTGCATCACTAAGAAGACTCACAAGCAAATGACACTTGATCTGTTTTGCTGCTGGAGCTTCTGTCCAACAAGAGAACGGGAATCGATGCCGTTGTCGCTACAGCAACGAGAGAAGTTTCAGTCGCAATCCTGCAAGACAGCTGTATTATGCATCGAAGAATCTTTGCATCGATATCCGACAGCCCCAGCAAGGATAGATGGGCGAGCATGGTGCAGGGAGATGTGTTCCGAAGCTTTGATCCTTACCTCTGGCCGCAATAATTCACATAACTCTGACAGGGTGTTTACTCTGCTCATCAAGCACATACAAGGTCTATCTCAAAACCCCAGGTCCGCTATTGATTTTGGACGAGGTCCATTTGATCAAGAATTCCCGAAGCTGAGTGTTGTAATTGTGGGTCGGAAGACCCAGTTTAGGTCAGCCTGACCCTGCCCTCCGAAGGGCTTAGCTTAACCAATACATCTTCTTTCCCCCAAAACGCAATACTGAGCTTTCGCAGCCACCCATGCCATGCACTCAGGCAGACAAAAATGGCAAAATGGCCACCACCGGGTCGAAAATTGAAAAATAAAAAGTAGGTCAAATTGGACCGTAATAAAGGGCACCAGGAGCAGCTCAATTGCTTCAAAAAGGTGAAATAAAATGCAGCTATGCGCGGGTCACGACCAAGGGGTCATAACCTAATGCGATTCGGAGAGAAGAAGATGTAGATATTGGCTAGGCTAAGGCCCTTCGGAGGGCAGGGTCAGGCTGACCCAAAACAGGGTCGGAAGACCTATAATTACAACAAGACCTTGACAAAGCCTTGGCTGGCAATGTCATATCTGCAGCCCATATTCTCGGTATACATGGTCGCTAAGGATAAGTCTGTCGCTGTGATCGATGAGCGGCTTTGGCGTCATCTCAAATCGAATGAGCCTCTCTTTATTTGAAAGAGAACTTACTTGGCGCACGCAAGAGCGTTCTGACCTTGTCGACCTAGCAATGGTCTCCCTCATGACAATGGGATTAGAATGCGAACGGACAATGGGGGAGAAAGCAGGAAAAGAGAGTATTGATGGTGGAGGTTGATCACGTATCAAGCAAGACCTGACCACTCCAGCCCACGCTCTCGCGAACAGATTAGTAACTCAAGAGTCCCCCAAGTAAGTATTACCTTCCCAACAACCTGGTATTTGCTTATACTAATTTGTTAAACAGCATAACGATTCAAACTATTGGGCTACTCCTTAAGGTAACAAGCAGCAATACACTTCCTGCACAGCGCCTTGTTCACTTCACTACCTTGTGGCCATTCATGGTGGCCTTCCTCTTCATTCTCTGCCCCCTTTCTCAGGCACACTTCGCATTGAAAGCAGAGAATCAATTGCTAGTCATTCCCACTTCGTCACCGCCTTCATTTTGACCCTGACGAATGCTTGACTCACGACCTCCTCTTCAAAACGCAATCGGATCATTCAACCCTCTCACTATCAAGACCCCGCCCTACATTTACAAGGCTGTTTGTCATTGCGGACCGACGAAATCCGATATCCTCGATTACTTCGTCCTGATAGCAATAGCTGCCATTTGCGAATCATGCAGCGAGTACGGACCTCTACATTGGACCCCCAAGCCCAAAACAAAGCCAGGCACAAATAGCTCATCCTCGGAGCCTTTAAAGGCTGTATCAGACGACATTTCCCACTCCTGAAGCTGAGATTGCTCAGGAAGGGTGCACGAACATCTCCCACTATCCCCAGAACATCACCATTAGTCAGAACTTTGATCCACGATTGGCCTTGAACAAGGGAGTACCTCGACGTTTATGACTGGAGCAAAAAGATCACGCAAGACAAAAGAGGATGTTGTCAGGAACAGCTACTATCAAAGCCTTTTCGCAAACAAAGAAGTAGCCAAGGCCTGCCGTTAAACCTACTAATCTTGGTCTGATCCAAGCCAACGTTTTCCCCGATTACCTTGTCGACAATATGGATTTCATGATGATGAAGGTTGCGCGTACCGCCCAAGTCGCTGTTGGAAGGCTACCAAAAGCTGAACTGGCATTCGACAGTGTTTGTTCTGGCTCTAAGCAAAGGTCAACGAGAAACGGAGTCTTGATTTGTTCAATAGAAGCTCAGGTACCTACCGTCAATCAACACCATGGGACTATTATCAAAGCTCTCCGGCCAAGTTAGCGAAAACAGACTACACCATTACGCCACCGAAGAACCCGAATGACACCAAAACACTGAAGAAATTAGAGGCACTGGGGAACAAGATGAGATGTCCCACCTCACTCGCTATACCGTATGAGTTTGAAGCAACACTTGGGTATTTTCGCATCTCGCCATGGAACGAGACGGCAATGGGGTACAATTTGTACTTCTGGATGGTGCGGCGAATCTCAGTAACCATTCTCCGCATCGGATCAAGGGACACGAACAACCACTCATCTGGAATTCCGATACCGGTGTTCGGTCGTACCGAGAGACCTCCATACTCCCAGTCTCTTATACTTTGTGACTTGAACCTACCCGTTAACTTCTGTCCGCTGAGGAGAGATAGGGCGTAAGTCCGTCTGAGGCGTCGCTGGAATCGGGGGAGTAGCTGGTTGGCCTGGTGAGAGCATCCAATCCTACAAAACGTCATAAACACAATGCACTATCATTTCACCAACAAAATCAGATAGACTTCCATGAGCTCCGATAAAAATCAATGGCTGCGGTTATCGATGCATAGAGGTCCCCGACGAGAGGCGGTCTATACAGTTCTACCGTAGGAATCCATAGTCTGCATTCGAGGTAGAGCGCTGGAGAGGCCGATGCCTGGCTTTCAGATCCCTCTTTCTCAAGACAGCTTGATTACTCAATCTCATCAAGAACGGATCCCTTGTTCATCACGCAATGACCCGCCACCTTCGAAATATAGAAGAGCCATCAAGTCTACAATTTCACTGCCTCACAAACTCAGATGGAGGCTCAGTACGCACTGGAAAGCATGCTCCTCTCCGATACCATTACAGGTGGGAGAACTTCGAGGAATGCATAGCTGGGCGGATGAGGTTATCGCCGGATAACAGACCTACAACGACTTCTTGACGACCTACCTGGAAGGGATTTAGGGCTAGAGCGTTTGGTCCACCATATGGATATGAAGAGGATTCTGACTACAACATCTTGCTCGATACGTCCGATCGATATGCCTAGCCATCGTAAGAGACATATTCACATCCGCCAATCTTATCAACGAAGTAATCCGGATAGGATTGACAACATGCGGCTCCAGAACAAAACGAAAGTGCACCTGCGAAAGATGTGGCACGGTCTTCCGTAAACCGAACAACCTTAACAAACATCAGAATGATAACAAGTATGATCACCATATATGCTCCCTGGACCTTTGCCTCCTGGCGGGCTACCTACGCTTGCGTGGATAAGTTCTGGAATTCGTTCTTCGAGTCCAGGACTTTCAACTACATGACTTTAGCAAGATTGGCTGAAGCTACCAGCCCTGGAATCACCGTCGATGCTATTCGCAATTAAGTCAAGGTATTGGTAGTTCAGACAAAAGCTGAGACATGATCAACAACAAAAACTCCACTACTTCATGATGGTCATCCTTCTACACCACAATATAGTGTGACAGCGAAACTCAAGAGTCGAATCATACATTTGTTCTTGAGACCTATAACGACTTTACGGAATGAATATTCTCGTACAAATGAATTGGCTTTATCGTCGAGGATAATATTAGCACAGTTTGGTGAACGATTTTGCCGTCTTGCGAGCAGACAGGACCGGGTAATTACGGTGCTGCCCCATGGCACATATGCTTGCTAGCTTTGTGTCAGAGGGCGTCACTGCGCTGAACTATTGAGATCCAGTGGTGTTTTGTTAGTTACAAGAGTACTCAGCATCAGGAGGTTGTTGCTGGAACCACAGCATCAAGATGCAACAAAGTAGTCTTTGCGACAGTCGTCGGCATTTGAGTGCGTCCCTGGTCGTTCCTCTACACAATGCGCCCGTCACGAGTCTGGTTGCACTTAATATAGTGATCTTTCGGCGAATTTCCCAAGCTTCAGCGTTCCGTCTGAATCTCCTTTCGGATCGAACTCTTGTTTTGCAGTATCATGCTGGCAATGAAATACGCGCAGGACTCAATGCAGTTGGGAAAGGACAATCGTCTTTCTGTCCAGAGAGTATGCTTACTTCCCACGGTTGCAAAGGCGTTCCATTCGGGAGAGCTTGGGACGAAATACTTCATATTTCGTAGCCGTATGCCTCGTGTCCATCATATTGTCAAGACATCGGGGCAACACCCATTATGGCGAGGCCAACGGATCTTGAATGTCTTTAGACGCCTTGTCGCCCAATTCCAACCGAATAAGTATGACACACCGTCATCTCAACGCGGCAATCTTGGCTCGCCAAAAGCCAGTATCAGATCTAATCCCAATTCCTGCTCTCCACAAGAGGTTGCTCCGTACACCATATATAGCTCGGTGCGGATACAGGTTACCCGACGACTCAGGCCACAGAGTTGCCGGACGGTTGGATGTCCAATACTTTCCTGGCATATACCTTCCCGGTGCTTGGAAACACTCCTGATGACTCGGATGCACACCAAGTCCTATTTTTTCGACGCATATTTCTTCGCCGATGTCAAAGAAAGTAGTTCGACGAGACGTACGCGACCGAGCAATCGGTCATTCTATCGAAGCATACATGACCAAGAGGTTGTGTCGGCCTGTCCTACAGGCTACCAAATTACATTCTCACCCAAACAACTTCGAGGCTCCGCGGCGGTGGCGACGCCTCAACGAATAATGATAGATACGTGCCTGCTGGCAGACGGATTGGCCATGGGCTCGTGGCGCCGGCAGGTGGTCTTCCAGCACTATAGAAACAACGACAGCGACAGTTACAACTCCGAGTTTCATATCCAGTCTGGAAAGTCCCTCCCGTTTCCGCGGTGTCTAGTCGTGAGCCACTGAGGGCGGAAAGGGTATCGCCAACATCAGACAGAATGATGGTAAAAAAGGAGCAGTTGTTACTCATCGGGACTTCAGCAAGTCCGGTACAGTTGAAATCTGGATATATGCCAGACTCACTCTCGCGGGACGCCTCCTTCCTTTCATTGATCGGTTGGAATGGACAGAACATGGTTAAAGCCCAATTCACAAGGCACCGCCTCTCGACAAACGGTCCCCAAATGTCGGACCTTTCATCTTGTCTTCCACCACCCCTAGATCACGTCGACAAGCAATCTTGGGTCATTGCTGGTAGAAGCAGTGACTGTCCCCTGACCTTCTGAGATGGCGCTATATAGGTCGAGGTATGGATAAGTCCGGGGGAAGGTAAAGAACGAAGGATATGTGCTGACGACTTGACGATGCAGACTCAACGTTGGTGTTTGACCATGTGTCTTCAGCCAGCACTGCCCTTATCTGCAACCATTCTGTGCAGCGGTACCAAGATCGATTGAACCGTTACCTCTGGCTGCAATCTCTTTCGCTTTCCGATTTATAACTGCAACAAACATCATCAACAAAGATTTGAGCCCACGAGAATATTGCAGCGCATTTCTCAAGTCTCTTAAACCCTCGTCAAGAACAAAACCTCGACATAAATTCTCTAAGAGAAGGGTTTTCTACTTATGCTCAAACCAAAATGGCAAATACCCAAAAGTCACTAGACAGTTATAGACAGAGCAGAAAAGATCAAGGCTGGAGACCACCTGAGGACCGATTTTATCGTCCTGGACGTCAAGTTTTCACCTATATCCGAGCAGGTTTGGGAAATCGCCGTGATAGAATTCGTTTCCGGTAAAGTTGTTATTAACGCGCTGGTCGATCACGGTGTTGACGTAACGCAATAACACAACCACTGACGCCTTTTTCATCCTTACTTACACTTGTCCATCATGACATGTGCAAGAGAAGAGGAGCCTCGTCACGGCCGTGGTCAACCACACGACTCACTGGTCTGCCCTTCCATATCACCCAAGGTTCCCCAGATTCCATCTTCCAGAAGACGAAGCACCTAATAGCGAATGAGGTCGTCAAGTTTCCTACATACCCAGAAAACCAGTCAGGTCGTACCGAAGCTCACTTTGTCAACAACGCCGAAGCTAAGGTTCTTCTTGAATGGAACAGCAACAAGATCGTCATAAACACATTTTCCAAGTACCAAAATTGCTCACAATTCAATGCAACTGCGAAAAGTATAGCGGAAGTTCGAGACCGCCGTACTGGACTTCTGGGTCCAGCAGGGCCAGCAGGGCCAGCAAGCCAGCAATGAACCTCTTGACGATAACGCCGACCATCGAAACATCGCGACCGGACTTGACACCTACCATGTGCTGAATATTCTCGGCCGCAATAACGATCGCGGCAAGAAGCGCAATCTCTAAGTGCAGTGGTGTGGTTACCCTGCCGAGGAGGCCACATGGGAGAAGTTCCCTAAAGTCTGGGCAGTACGTAAGGCTGTCGTGCGAGACTACTACGACCGACATAACCTCACCCTTCCGAATGACCTCGACTACCTCGACCCTGTCACAAGCGACGAAGAGCCAGCTGCAGAGTTTGGGGTTAGGGTTATACCGCACTTAAAGAGCCTCGGATCACTTGAGTATTTGGATATTGCAGCTGCCTTTCCTCAAAGCCTAGGTTTCCCCAAGCCACTCATGTTCAAGCACAACCTCGACTTTGACTGCGAAAATGTGATGGTGTCAATTGGAGATCAAGGAATCATCAGCTTTAAGCTTTGGATCCAGAAGCTCAAGGAGCATGGTTTACTCTGTGCTGGGGAGGGGACTCCAGGATACGACTGCTGCGACACGTATCTCCGTGTCGCGAGAGCACATCGCAAAGGTGCTGCTTGAAAATATATTCAGCTCTTATCACATAGCGATAGCTCTCAATGTTACCTTTGTAGCTTGGCGAGTATTTCAACTTCGTGAAGGTTACTCTCGATGCCGAGGGCTTTCCATTTGCTGGAGACTATACGTTATGCATACTCCTGGAACCACATTTCTTGGTTCACCACCAATGTGAACAACGACCACCCGCACTATCTATATTTTTACATGCGTTCTAGCACAAGAAGGAGAGATCAGGGCACGTCAACTCAGCTCAGCTCACTTGTACACTAGAGAGCGTATACTATGGCAGCCCCTGTTAACGCAATGGAAAACGAAACACTTAGTTTTGGTGCCATGGCAAAGCGACCACGGTCCCTGCATTACTCAATACCCCCCAAGCTTCTATCTTTCTTCCACGTTACTCACAATACTGCATCAAGCCCGGCAGTATCTACAAGTACAGCAACTACAAGGAGTACACCAATGGCGTCGATGGCAACGACTCTGTATTATGAGACCACGATACAAACTGCTGGTTTATGAACAAGAAAGCCTGGGGCTCAACATAACAATTGAAACAGCCTTCAGAGAGTTCGAATTGGCTGGTATATCGGCCGATTTCACCCAGCACTACTACACCATGTCGAGCCGCAGTTGATTAAGCTTCTCCGACAGGTGATAGGCCATGTGCAGCAAGGGTAAAGTCAACAGAACTACAGATGAGTGCAACCAACATGTCCCTCACAGTGCCTCCACCAACGGACCCGAAACCCCTAAACCAAGACTTTATCCCATTCTTATCACAGTTTGGGTCTCGGCAAGGCGGGCCATATGTCCACCCCCACCTTGTGGGCTTCAAAAACTTAAAGGCAAAGGGCAACTGGCTGAACAGCCTCCCTGATGGTGAGACCAGGGATGCCATCAGACAATTCTGTCAAGCCCCAAAGGAAGAGGGGCCAAGTGCTGGATTGCACTGTGCAGCACAGAGACAGTAAATGCAATCAGGGAACCCAAGTAGGACAAGGCGCCCTGGCATTGCTATGTGCTCATGGTCATCCAAGACCGTACAAAGTGGAAGCATGTTGTGGTCTTTGACCCGGACCCTTGCGATACAGACGACCTACCAAGAGATCGGAACGGTTTGGTCAGAGCCAGTGCTGTACTGAAGCAAGCACTTCATCACGGATGGCCCAACTCATCATTCTACCTGATTGGTGTCAGAGTCCGCCCATCGACTCCACCTAGTAGTGTCTCATCCTGGTCCGTCGCTGCTTTCTCTCGAAGACCTCTTGAGTCCTGCAGAGAGTCTACCCATCAGCCAAGGTCCGTCGCCTGCGTCTTTTGACCCCCGTCCCATGATAGAGTTTTGAGTGAAGCGACAAATGTGAACGAGGAGCTCACATTGCGGCTACTCCTGCGGTTCAACTGGGACTAACAGCTCTGCGAGAATCTCGTGGTCGATTGAGGGACGAGTTTCATTTTCACAAGTTATCACATCAGTCAAGTGGTTGCTATAGCGCTGTGCATCTCAGCACTCCAGCTAACAAGATCTACCCTTTGAAAGGGAAGACACACTCTTTGTTGAAGACTTCGAGAGTGATGCTCTCTGCTCTTTATCAAGGACAACTCACCGATTCTAATCCTCATCACAATCTCGTGTTTCCAAGTCAAGCTCAAAACCGTCTGCATATCTACATTGCCAACATGAGCCCCCAGAAGCATCCATACGAGCAGCCTGAGTCTTTCTTAAAAGAGGAATACGTATGGAACACTGTAGAGAGAGCGCCTGGGATCAAAAATACGATCAAGTCATTCTTCCAAAGTTGAATCATCATCAGCATTTCAGATTGGCTCACGGAACAGAGACATGGATCCGAGTAGCATGACAGTATCCTTTTCGATGACCCAGACTATCTCTGGCGAGATATCAAGGCGTCACATGCGCTCATGGACATATTCACCCACAATACCATGATGATAAGGACACTATGGTGAAGGTCAGGGAACTCTAACCATCGAGTTCGCATCCGTGTCGCCCATCGCCGCCTGCCTCATAACATGTCTCGGGTCAACTCCAAACTCAAGACGACAACAACTCGGTTTACTTACCCATTGAAATAGGACATGCATTGGGTTGGGTATACCATGTGTTCCTCAATGGGTCTCGCGACACTGTATACCATCGCCACTCAATTTTTGGCCCGCCGACACCTTCAAGTATTCAGACCCTTGCATCATTTTTTCCTGTCGTGAGGAGTGGAACAGGACACATTACAAGAATCAGCCATGATCCCAACCATCTACCATCGACGCTGCCCTCCGCAGTACTCCCTCGGACTTTTAGTTGGAAATGCTGTTGCGATCTTATCATCATCTGGGTCTCGCTTCGCCACACACACGAACAGCCGTAAGAGTTGAGGTTCCATCCCTCCGACATGATGGATACGAAAATTGTCTGGTCAACAAGGGCTGGTCTTATCTGGCTTTTACCCAGTTCTGTAGCCTTCCGAGACCCGAACATTTATGGCCATTGTTCATGGACATGAGCGTGTACGTCAACAACAGGTTGCCAATCAGAACGAATGACGACTGGAAGAGTCCTATCGAAGCCATGTACGAATCCATTGTACTACAATACAAACCCTCACTCAACCACATCCGTACCTGGGGATGTATCGCATATGTCAGAATCCCAGGCGAGAAACGCGTCGCGGATTCTACAAAAGCATCAGTCTGACCTCACAACCCTAAGCTGCTTTGTCGAAGACAGTGCTAGGGTCGCCCTCATGGTAGACTCAAGTACTTGAATGGAGGCACAACAGAGCAGTTATTAGATCTTCTACCGGATCGCTCGAAAGTCCTGGCATACGGTTTTGTGACCCCAAATGGCAATCAACCTAAACCGAAACTCCCTACGCTGTAATGATCCGCCAGACTACCGATAATACAACTAGAGGTTCAAGACGAAAGCTTATTTATTCCCGCGCTTTTTTATCAAAGGGCGGTATACGTATGCCCCTCGAACATCACGACGAGGCGACGTTGCCTTTGTCGGTCGACACAATTACCTTTGAAACGACTAGCAGTGGGTCGGGTATGATGAGATAGAACACACTTGAGAGCTCATTCGGAAGATCAATACCATGTATCCCAGTGCTGTGATCGAATGGAAAGGATCACAGTCGGCTTGAGTAAGCGTATAAAGGCTTCCTGACTGTCATTTTGCCATTGTTCGGATCCTTAGATTGTGATTTTACTATGGTCTAGACGGTAGGGCAACTTTAAAGCGCCAGGCACGTTTTCAACACATCTCTCTCGTACTGCCATCAATTGCAGGTCATTACAGGGTCAAAAAGCATTCACAACAAGACGAAGAACTACTCGCGCCTGGTTGAGAGTGGATCGCGGCAGCGATGAAAGGGAGGAGGCCTTCCTCGGCAAGGCGAAATTCTTCAACTGCATCAGATCTGGCAGTGGAGAACATTACGAGTGGCCATACTTTCCTCGAGCGTACAAACGCAACGAGCGAGAAGGGCCAGATGGGATAGCCCTTGCAGGTGAGAACAGAAAAGCAACTTACTTTACAAAAGCCTGTATGCCGGATCACCATGCACTGTGTGGTTTATGACGAAATCGAAATCCGCCGCGATCAGATCCAGATGAGGGTGATGCTAGCCGATGATATCGGGAGACGGGGAAACAAGAACCACCCAGATAGCGAAGACCTTCCAGCGGGGCGAGACACTCTTTGACGAGGATACATACTATGCTACTCAAAAGCATAGAAGATGTCAAAGGGGTGCGGTATGGTGTGATGCAGAAGCGGCAGGGCTGGAGATTTAGCTAGAGACTCGACTGGGCTCTCATCAGGAGGGATGTCATATACAAACCTAAAGTATTGGGCGCTGGAACTGGAGAAGATGATGAAATACTAAAAAGCCATCTATCATGTAACGGGACATCTAAAGACGTACATATAGATAGTAAAATAAAATAAAAATAAAACATCAACATCACCAGCCAAGTCTCAACAGTGACAATCTATTATCTAGGTTACAAGGATCCCCAAACCCGATGCATCGGCCACTGTAACCCTCCATCTCATCCCGTGCATCTCCACCAAATTTAGCTCCCCGTCCGCCTCGCCGCCCCGGTCCCCCGATATCGCCAGTACCAACAGCAGATCACTTTACATATTCAGGGGTGGCTTAAACTATCGGTGAGCCCAAATGTGTTTGATCTCGCATCGTTTTTATGCTTTTTTCTCTTTGTACACGTTTATCACTTTGGGTTGGGTTGTACAGGGCTGACGAGGAACAGCTTGGCTGCGTCCCGTGATGCAGACAGATACAGCCACCAGGCGTTTGTGTTGAGGATATAGAGGGATGGATGTCTTATCTTTTACTCTGATGTTTATACTTTATTCTCAACCCTACTTCCCTTTTTTTATCAGCTTCCTTTCTCCAATACAATTCCTACCTAGTCTTGCCTTATTGACCACATCAAGTTGACCATGTATTCTGATTCTTCATTGTCGAATGGCGATGGTTGTGAGGGATGCGCAAAGATATTGCTGAATGAGAAGCGGTTATCTGGAGAGACAATTACCTCCGACTATGGTGAGCTCACAACTTTTTCTTTACGTCTCCTGCGATAATCCTAATCGTGGTGCTTTCTCGTCGTGTCCTTTTCTCTTCATCACAACTAGCTTGGGACGGCGATTGAGTTTGGATCGCCGAATCAGTGTAACGCCAATTGATCACAAGGTCATTTCTACAGTACTCAACATCTCTCCTATTACTCCAGTCCAGTTCGTCTCACGTCTGATATTCTATATCTTTCCCCCGTCAGAAAAGATAATGTTGAGTTTGACTTACAAATGCCCTTTAATAAGTCTCCGAAGGCTAGTGCCAGGTAGCTTTCCTTTCCATTCAATAGTGGCGCAGTCATGCTATAAGGCTGGACCAAGTGGCGTAGTTACAGCCAATGAGAAGACATACATGACAGAAGGCTGTGGCGTATCTCTCCATCATCGGACAGTGATCGGAAAACAACCCGACTTGCAAAGAAGAATCACGGTGCTCGTTCGGAATGTCGATTGCAAAGGCTCAATCAATATGGACCACTTTTCCACCGAACTTTCCCATCTCAGTCTGTTCTCTGGTGTTACTACGAGGAACGGAAAAGGGATGGACCCTGGACTAAGACCTGGCGCGATCGCGTCATACTGGACCCAAATTTGTGAGCGGTCTCGGCACTGAAGCTACCGCTCATTGACTCTACCCTTGTCTCAACTTCAACATGACGTTTTATTTTTGCATCGCACTTGATCGTAACATATTATATGCTTTTTCTATTCAAGTGAACTGTGTTGTTCGAGTAGACCATCCGTTGGTCGACTTTCTTTGATCAACACCACCGACAGGACCCCTGTTTCTGCCCCTCCCTTTCTATCGATCGACATTATCTTGCACCTCCCATCATCTAACGACTAGCTCCCTCAGAATCCAACAATATGCCTTCACGGACGGTATCACCGACAATGTCCCCCGGCCCAGCGTCTCCAATCCTTTCACCCCTCGAAGCAGCCGAAGACCCTGCCACGAGTCCCGACCTCGTCCACTCGCTTTCCCACGCAAGCACCGTTCTCGCTCTCGCCGTCAGTCCACAACACGAAACCATCTACGCCGGTACACAAGATGGCGAAATAGTAGCATGGTCACTCGACACATTCCGACAGGTTCGCCGTGTCCAAGCGCACAAGAGAAGCATTCTCTCTCTTTCGCTGTCGCCTGATGCCTCGCTTTTGTTCTCGAGCGCCGGAGACCCTATCATCAACGTCTGGGACCCCAAGACCTTGACTCGACTCTACGAGATTTACGGTTCCTACGATGTCGGCGACATCTTCTGCACAGCGTATAGTCCTCAACACGAGAAGCTATATATCGGTGCGCAGAACGCCACTATCCAATGGGTTGGCCTCAACGATGTTACTGCCCACGTGTCCCCCGAATCCCAACAGCATCCCGACCGCCGAAACCACCGCTTCTTCGACTCCAAAGCCGTTGGCGGTGGCGCGAGTACGCCCCGGCGTAATGACGATCGATGGGGATTAATTCCCAAAGCCCATAATGTCCTTGAAATGCACGCCGGCTGTGTCAAGAACTTTGCGCACTACGGCTACGTATACTGCATGCTCGTGGCTAAAGGACCGACAGTCGATGTTGGTGCCGATGATGATGTTCTGATCTCTGGTGCGGGTGACGGAACAATCAAGCTTTGGAGTCTGGGACATACTGTTGAGGATGATGAGGAGCTTGGCGGTGGTATACAAGAGATCATGACATTGGGTGTCGATGATGGCGAGTCTGTTCTATCTATGGCACTTGACAGCTCGTTCTTGTACGCTGGCAAGCTCGATGGCATCGTTGAGCTGTGGGATCTTGACACAGCGCAGCGATTGAGAGTTATTAAAGCGCATGACTGTGACATCATGTCAATCCAAATGGGTTGGGGATATCTGTGGACTGCCGCAACGAATGGTTGGGCCAGCGTGAGTACACATTGATATTCGTCCTTATTATCTTACTGACCCTTTGCAGAAATACAGCACAACCCACTACGGAAAATACCAGCATGCCGCGTCCGGCGCCGTTCCCCAGAAATACCAGTGTCTCCTTCGATGGGAAGCCCACCAGGGCAAAGTACTTGCATCAGCTGTGACCAACTACAAGAACAAGCAGTATTTTATCACGGGCGCGAATGATGACAACATCTCTGTCTGGTCCATTGACACCGACAAGTGTGGTACCAAAGAGAAGGAAGTCTCGCAGGATTCAGACAACCTCTTGCTATCGTCGCTGCGGGATTTCGTATCATACAAGACCGTCTCTTCTCGGCCCGAGTTTGCGGAGGATTGTCGCAAGGGAGCTACATACCTCGGTGCACTGTTCAAGCGCCTAGGCGGACATGTCGAGTTACTTAGTACTGAGAAACATCACAACCCGGTCGTGTACGCTCGGTTTTCTGCAAAGAAGGAGGCTGCCGAGACCCGCAAACGAATTCTCTTCTATGGTCATTATGATGTTGTCGCCGCCGATAGCCGCAAGGGAAAATGGGAGACAGATCCATTCACCATGCAGGGAACAAACGGGTACTTGTACGGTCGTGGAGTCAGCGACAACAAGGGTCCTATCATCGCTGCTTTATATGCAGTGACTGATCTGATGGATAATCAGCAGTTGGAGAACGATGTCATCTTTTTGATTGAGGGCGAGGAAGAGTTTGGATCACTAGGCTTTGAAGAGGCTGTGAAGAAGAACAAGGAGCTTATCGGTGAGGTGGATTACATCCTGCTCGCCAACAGCTATTGGCTTGACGACGAAGTTCCATGCTTAACGTATGGTCTTCGTGGTGTTTTGCATACAACTGTCTGTGTTGATGCGCCTCGTCCAGATATCCACTCGGGTGTGGATGGTTCCTACATGATGAATGAGCCTCTCTCCGACCTGACACAGATCCTTGGCAAACTCAAGGGACCGGGCAACAAGGTGCAGATTCCTGGCTTCTACGATGGAATTCTCCCAGTTACACCAGAAGAAGACGCTCGCTACGACGATATTGCCAGGATTTTGATCCGCAGCAATCCCGAAAAGGGTCCTGAGGAGAGGCTGAAGCAGTCGCTTATGGCGCGCTGGCGTGAACCCAATCTTACACTCCACCGGTACAAGGTTTCGGGTCCTGACGGCAGTCTAGTCAGCAGTCACGCCAGCTCTCATATCAGTCTACGAGTGGTACCAGGCCAGGAAGTGGACGTTGTAATTGAAGCACTCACGAAATTCCTCGAGGAAGAATTTTCGCAGCTCGAGTCGCAGAACAAACTTACCATCAACGTGGACAACCGAGCAGAGCCATGGCTTGGTGATCCCACCAACGCCATTTTCCAAACCTTGGAAAAGGCCATCCTGGAAACGTGGGAGGATTGCTTTGAGACATCTGCTTCATCTGGAGAAGCCACGCCTGATGAAACCCACGGTGCAGACAAGGCTAAGGAGGAAGAGATCCTTTCTGTCAAGACCAAGATGGGTAAGCCGCGCAAACCGCTTTATATCCGCGAGGGTGGATCAATCCCTGCGATTCGCTTCCTAGAGAAGGAATTCGGAGCCCCAGCAGCTCATCTTCCTTGTGGGCAGTCTAGTGACTCTGCACATTTGGATAACGAGAGGTTATGCTTGTTGAATCTTTTGAAGGCGAGAGAAATATTTGCCAAGGTGTTTGGACGGTTGTGAGGCGGTTGGTTGGGATACAGAGTTTACGGTTCATGATGATGTGAGATGTGGGATTTGTGTATTTAAAATTGGAGAATGATAATGAATTAATTATACCCTTAATGCGGAGGATTTGAGTTTGTGTATTATGTGTTGGCAGTGTTGCGGAGTGGTTAGGCAAGATCCTAGCTGTAGCATGAAAGAAAGCCTCACTCAGACATGAGATCTAATTTGGTGAGGCAAAACAACATTGGTCGGAGAATTAATTGTGCAAGCGTTCCTGCAAGGCAGAATGTTTATTTGCGTCTCAACATGTCTTTTTGATCTCATCTTACCCTACAATGAAATGAATGCCCAGCCACATGCCAGATCCACCTAAAATTAGCACTCTTGTATCCAATCAGCTTCTTCTGGGATCGATTTTGTGCTGCGCCATTATGCATAATGTACTACTACTTTTATGTATGGGGCGGTCGATCCTGATGGGACTTACTCCACTTTGTTACATTTTGGGAGCTCTCTCTATCACTTTTCAGGACTGGTGCTGACGAAAGGATCATCCAAGTAATTAAATTAGATCCATGGGCTTTTTTCCCTTTTTCCTGCTGGTGACACGCCGTAACACGCAGTGCGATTACTGCTATTCCGTCATGATCGCTGTACTGTAGCCACTAATAATCCATCAAACCCCCCCCCGAAAGTTGTTTCTTGCTTTTCTCCTCCTTCTTTCCTTTTTGTTTCTTGTTTCTTCTCTTTTTAGATACGCCGCATCACCAACAACAAGTCGCTACCTAATAATCAACCAATTTCACTCACTTTTCCTTTCAGTCATTCGCTTTTGTAAAGAGGTGGACAATTTTCCTTCGATTTTTGACGGTTATTTGCATGATTGACATTTCACCGAATTGATTCGTCTGGTTTCGTGGCTGGATAGCTGAAACCGGATTTACCGACCGACACAACTGTTTGCTTGTCTGGTCCCGTCAGCAAAGGGGCCGATTTTCAATCATAACAACAACATTCTCAACCACTGCACTGCGAAGCTATCTACTCTTTTCCACCATCGTTAACGACCAATCGAATTAAACGTTTCTTTCATCATGGCGTCGCGCTGGTTCACATTGGCGCTCCTCCTCACGCCTTCACTGGCTCTTAAGAACGATTTTAGCTTTTACCCGGCTGGCGCACAAAAATGCCTTGACAAGAACGCCGATGATGCCTCGTGTACGGGTTCTGACGCCAAGGAGCTCAATTACTGCTTGTGTGGTTTGGGTAATTACAATAATGATTTCATCCTTGGCTCCGCGCGCTGCATCGGACAGGAGTCGCCCAACGACGTTGACGAGACGTACGATATGATGAATGAGGCGTGCAGCAACTCCAACACGCCAATGAAAACGTCGAAAAAGGACTTTCAGCAGGCTGCGCACGATGGAGAGACGACTACAACTGCCGCGGGAACGAGCGCGAGCGCCACGGCTTCAGCGACAGATACTGCCTCTACTGCGTCTGACACGGCACCTGCTTCGACATCGGATGCTGCAAATGCAGATGAAGACGCAGACACGGGAATGTCAACAGGCGCGACGATCGGTGTGGGCGTTGGCGCTGCAGCAGGAGGTGCAGCCATCGTCGGTTTAGTTATCTGGCTGTGGCTACACCGTCGCAAGAAGAACGCCGAAGAATCACACCCGATGCTCCCCAACTACGAATCCCACAACAACTCACCCTACCCACCTGTAGAGCCCAAAGCCGCGTGGGGCACTACGCCTGCGTCAGGATGGCAGACACCCGACCCGAACGCATCAGGATACTACGCGCAACCGAAGCAGCACGCGGGTCCCGTGGAACTACCGCCCGACAACCTCGTAGCTGCGCCGGCGCCTGTATTCGAGATGGACGGTACTTCATCGGGAGCCGTGGAGATGCCTGGATCAACGCCTGTTGATGTTCATCACCGTGGTAGTGATGAGCTCAGCAGAGCGGGATTGGGCTCTTCGGCTGGGGATACTGCCATGGTTTCGCCACAGACACAGCCTGGGACGCCGTATCGACCACATCGAGAGATGAACCAGTAAAATGGGGGAGGATTTAATGATAGAATGGGCTGGATTGGATAACTAGATTGAGGTAATCGCCTCGGAGTTTTGGGATGAGTGTATATACATCTATTGTACATGATCATCGGATGGTATTTAGCGTACATATTTAATTCTTTTTTCAATTTTTCCTCTTCGTGGGATATTTCTTTGCTGCGTTGATGACGAAGGAATTCACGCGTGGTGCTCTTGCCCTCTGTCGTCCCTTTTGTTTTTTCTTTTCCTCTTTTAGTTCGTTTAGAATCCCGCTTCCACAACAGCACAATATGCTATGAACACACCGAGTGGTGATACTACGATGAGATGCGAGAATGACCCCAGCGATATCGGATTCTCATTGAGCCAACTCATCCCATCAAACCTCAGAGAAGCCGCACACTCGTTGGATCGCTGGGAGGGGGATCCAGTCAACTGCCCTTTAAACAGCCAACGAGTGGCAAAGCTGTGTATGCTCTGCCAAAGGCGGAGGTTCAACACATTCGCACTCCAGAGAGAGACAGATACCGATAGAGACCCTACCGCAACTCCCTAGACGCATGCATATATCCTGGGAGTCATTCTGCGATCTGTTGGGTCAGCTGGCATCACATCAGGGACTTGCCTACCGTCTCCTACCGTGGCCAAGTCCACCAGAGATTCTGCCTATAGCTTGACAGCGCTCGTCAAGATTAGTGTAGCTACGTTCTTCTGGAATTGGAATGCTCTTTGACGTTCATGACCGTGACTCTCAAACCTGGTCGCTGATCGAAACAAAGAACCATCAGAGCTACTCAAAATACATCGCAGTGTCGCATCGCTGGACCCAAGACACACCCCGGCTCCTCAAAGACAATTGCACCTCGTTCCAAACAGGCCAACACGGCAAGACCGTACCGCGCAGCTACCGGGACGTTTTCGTTCTCTGCCGCAAATTAGGTATCCAGTACGTTTGGATTGACTCACTGTGTATCTTCCAAGATTCAGAAGACGACTT
The DNA here is from genome assembly GCA_014899075.1 of Fusarium goolgardi. NCBI lineage: Eukaryota > Fungi > Ascomycota > Sordariomycetes > Hypocreales > Nectriaceae > Fusarium > Fusarium goolgardi. The sequence continues at coordinate 25,312 of JAAVUI010000343.1, forward strand.
CCTTAATGAAGCTGCGACCATGACAGATGTGTATACAAATGCCTTCTGCACTTTTAGCATCTGTTGGGAATGTCCAGACGGCTTTCTTCGCCCTCGGGAAACTCGCGCAATTCCTCGAAGTGGTCCTTCGACTGAAGCGTATACGCTTAAATGGTCGGATCGATATGTGTTTGTGCAAGATCAAAGGGAACTGAACATGGCTATTAGCCAGGCACCAGTCAATCAACGGGGATGGGTACTCCAAGAGCAGCTCCTGTCGCCGAGGATTATTTACGTGGGAAATGACCAGTTTTACTGGGAGTGTGACCATGGACTGTTGCGCGAGACCGAGCCTGATTATTACTGTGGCCACGGCCGACAGAATATCGTCGTCGATCACACCTACGAGCTTCAGGCATGGCGTGGACTTGTGGACTAGTTCATAAGACTGAATCTGAAGTTCGAAAGGGATAGATTGCTTGTTATATCAGGCATCGTAAGATTTCAGTTTAGCCTCACAAAGAAGAGTCTACTTGGTGGAAGCTACCCTGACCCCAATCGCAAAGATGAACGGAAGTTTGGACAAGATTTCGAGTACTTTGCAGGCTTGCAGAGGGCCTATTGGATCGCGGATCTTCTATGGTATCCGGACCTTGGCGGGAGCATCGAGGGGCAGGTTTTGTTGAATTACCGTCGAGGGCCAGGCCCTGAATCGTTCAAGCGCTGTCCAGATGATATTGTCCCCTCATGGTCATGGGCGGCCTGTCCGGGACCTAATCAATGGGCATCGGTTTCTAGCGATTGTTCGGTTTTAGAATCTCTAAACTACGATAAAGGAGGGCCGTTGGCGTGTTTGCGCAAGAGCCACTTTGAGCCATTGGGAGGCGATGCTTACGGTCTACCCAAATCGGCATCACAGAAACATGCTGGCCAAGCTTCAAATGCGTATTTCGACTGGTACACGGATGGTTTTCTTCTTCCACTACCGTACCCTCGACTTCATTGCAACGAACGATTAATCGCCGCTGTCCCTGCCGAATCATGCGATACTTTCAGGGCCAAGTGTTTTGTCATGCCGCTACTTGAAATAAGGAGTGACAACGAGGCAAAGATTGTGGGTTTGGTCGTGCAAGAGAGGCCACAAGCTGATGGTAAAGCGAGAGAGTTTGTGCGCATCGGGAGCTTTACGAAGTATCACAGAAGCATCGCATAAATAGATCTAGTTCGACCCAAGGATATAACTAGACGCTACAAGAACGCGCGTTTTGTTGAAAGCCCAAGACATCAACAAACTCAAAGACAATTGCCGTACTCTGTGCCTGTTTAGCAGGATGTGGCTTGTGGCTAAATGTGGCTAGTGTATATTCAACGGGCCTCGGTCGGTCTCCGCGGATTTGCCCATGGGACACCTTGTGAATATATATATTCTCCTCATTGAGCTTCAATTACCCTGAAGTACATATCTGAAGAGTCACTCATCCAGGTTCAATCACCAAATACTTGCGGCATATCTTGAACTTGAGCAAAATGGCCGAGAAGAAGACTTACGTCCTCATTACAGGGTAAGAAGGCTCAAGCGCAGAAAAACTGTTGAGTGGACAGATATTGACTGATGAACGTTAGATGCTCGCCTGGAGGTATTGGGCATTCCCTCGCCAAGGAGTTTAACCGCCAAGGTCAGTCTCTTATTACCATCTGTGAAAACAAAGTAGCATAGCTGACGACTGGGAGGCTGCCATGTCATTGCGACGGTGCGAAACATAGACATGATCAAGGACCTCGAGGGCCCTGGCATGAGCTGCTTCCCTCTCGAAGTCACAGATCCCAAGAGCATTGAAGCGTGCAAAGAAAAGGTTGCCGAGTTGACTGGAGGTCGTCTTGATATCATCGTCAACAATGCGTATGTTTCGTCGCCCACCAATTGATCCCCCAGCTAAACCTTCCAGCGGTCGAACTCATACCATCCCCGCTCTGGACATGGACCTTGACGATGTGCGCGCCACATACGAAGTCAATGTCTTTGGCCCCATGTCCATTGTTCAAATCTTTGCGCCTCTGCTGATCGAAGCGCGTGGTCTCATCATCAACATCTCCAGCACATCAACCCTTGTACCTTACATCTTTGGCGCCATCTACTCCTCCTCCAAGGGCGCCATCAATGTATGGTCTCGCGCACTTCGACTCGAGCTGAAGCCCTTCAACGTGCGTGTCATGAACGCCGTCACCGGCACCGTGCGCTCCAACATTGCCAGCCGCACCCACAGGTCTCTCCCGCAGAACTCGATGTACAAGCCCATCGAGGACTTTTTCCAGAAGCGCTTGACATTCAGCCAGCGCACGGCGACCATGCCAACCGAGACATATGCTAAGAAGCTTGTTACGGCGGCTCTGAAGGGTGAGGGCTACTTGGGTGGCTTGATTGGAGGGACCCCGGATTGGTTCTATGCTGGTGGCATGGCTACCAAGGTGTGGATTCTGAGTTGCTTGCCTAGATGGGTGAGCGAGACTGTCGTTGGCATTTTCTTCAATATTGGAAGTTTGTCCAAGAGGATCCAGGATGCGCGTCAGAAGTTGAGTTAGGCTCTTGGTGTTTGGATCAGGAATTGACTGGTGATTTTGGTCGGTAGGAGCATAAGGGACGAAATTAGTAGGTCAGTTTATGCTACTTAAACCCGTCTTCCTAGGCTGTTTAGTTTTGTACTCTAAAGCTTGATAGCCAACTTTTCTGTTACCTGCTACCTAGACTGGGTCGTTCACTTACTACTTGCATGTCAGGCTGGGTTCAATTGACTTGTGTTTAGTATAGCAAGCAAATTCTGTATCATGCTACCCTATGTCTAATTTAATCCGTAATCATTGTCAAATATCCGCGATGGATGTCACCATCTTCGCGTCTCAAAACCATCAAGCTTTACCTCTTCACCCTGTTCGTCAATAACGGATAGTCTAAGCCCACTTTCCAAGAAGACTCATCAAAACCATACCACATATCAGACCAAGCATGGCCAGAGTAGTAGTCACAGGGCCAGCATCGCTAAGCTCACCACCTAGCATCCAATCCTGCGCCCACATCTCTACAAGGCCGACCCAAACAAGGATACCAGCGGAGAAAGCATCCAGTGTACCAATAGCGATGAGTGTAGAAGGATCGTTGCCGTTGAAAACATTTAGAACACCGATACCAATGGCCATACCGATAGGCGTGATGATGGCGAAGCCAGAGGCGAGAACGAGCTTCTTCCAGAGAGGTACGGTGGATGTTCCTGTTCGTTCTACCGAGGGCGTGGGCGAGTGTGAGTGTGAGTGACTGTGGCTTACGGCGAGAGGCATTTGACCGTAGCCCAGAGAGGCGATTCTTGTGCCCAGGGCGATACCTTCAAAGAGCTGGTGGAAGATGATCACGATGGACAGGGTGATGAAGAAGGAGTCGCCAGCCACAACGAGAGTGATACCAATAACTAGTAGAGTTAGTCGAGTAACGATGGGGGAACTAGGAAGAACTTACGGAGAGAGTGGAAGATGATACCAGCCTCCATGATACTAATATTGGCCATCTCAGCCTTCTCAATGGCCTTGGGAGAGAGAGTTAGAGAGTCAGTTTCGGATTTCTTGCTCGCCTGCCATCTCATAGCACGATGGACGAGGAATTCGATCAAGAACGAGATAAAGAGACCGGCCATTACAATCGCAGCCGTGGTAGCTTCGTAGAGGAGTTCACCGAGACATTCATTGCCGAACATCATTGATGCGTGGGTGAACAACTGGGTCGCATTAGCCATTGTTTTCCACAACAGTGGAGGAGTCATACGTGGACAAAGGCAGTAGAGATGATGACTCCAGTACCGAATTGCTTGAGGATGGTGAGGACGATGTTGGATTGTACGGGTGAGAAGCGCGACAGCAGGATGGGACCGTATACACCGACGGATGAAGCGACGAGGACGACGAAAAGCATGCCGATTCGGATGCCGATCTTGTAGTCTCTGTCGGTACGGGTGCATGACCGTGAACCGCCTTCTGAGCCATGGCTACCGCCGACGCAGTGTCTGTAGAGGGTTAGTGATGAGGGAGTGAAGAGAAGAGGGAGATACGGACTCTACACCGGCGTGGAAATGGCAGTGTTCTTCGTCTGGGTCTGCTTCGCCTGACTCGACGTCCTCAGCGGCTAGGATGGGCGCCTCGCCATCGCCGGACATGCAGTATCTAGACAGTCAGCTTGGAACACACCAAACAGGCGGTGGTTACCTACGTCTCTTCACCGTGGCTGTGGCAGCTGGTGAGTTGAGCGGGATACTCCTCCGTGTTGGTGATGGTGGTCTGGACGTAGTACTCTGAGGAGCTGGGACCCATGCAGTACCTATGTCTAGTGTTAACTTCTGGATGCTTTGCAAGTTCAACGGCAGTGGCTTACAGAGACGTCTCGTGCATGTGGCAGTCGGTCAAAGCAGTGATCTTGTCGGCTTGTGCAGTGCCAGTCTCTTTGGCAGCTGTTTGAGTCGGGCTGGCGTTTTCGCCGAGGACTTGGACTTCTCCGCCGCTGGGGTTCATACAGTATCTGGAAGAAGTCAGTAATGATGATACTGGTGGAAGAGCGATGGATGTCGTACGTGTCTGAACCGTGGTTGTGACAGTCAGTATACGAAGATGGAGGCTCTTGAGTAGCTGTCGCCTCTGTGTCTGCGACAATCTGATACTCGTCGGAACCAGCCATACAGAACCTGCTCTCGTTAATAAATTGTATCAGGTTGACTTGGACATAGATTATCTTACTGAGTAGGTCCATGCATGTGACAACCTGTCAGAGACTCAAAGTCCATGTCCGTCTTTGTCGCCTGTCTCTTGACAGCAGCCCCAGGGGCAGTGGCCGAGACAGCTACGACGAAGAGGAGGGCACCAGCGAGGATAGTGGCCTTTTGGCCCTGGAAGAAGATCTTGACGCGAGCCATGGTGGATGCTGATGTCGGCGATGACATGCAACTCTTGACTTTGACTTGGTAGGTGACTCGGAAGGGATGACGGGGAATTATGTACTCCTCATGATACAGTGGATGAGATTCCCATGCTAAGTAAAGTGATGTATCTGTGTGGGGGGCAAATAAAAAACAATCGGCCGAGTGTCCAAGCGAACATCAAGGTCCTCGTTTGTCAGTGAAACTCTTGTTCGGCTGCTTGGCAGGCTTGTGAACCGTGGGGCCAATGACCTGGATAGCCCTTCTCGGGACCAAAGAATCTAATACAGACTGCAGAAAGTGAAGAATCTGCATAGCATGGCCACTTCAAGACATCTTCACCGAGCGGCGACCCTGATCGGAAAGACAAGGTAGCCAAGCTAAGACGGTTGGTCCGGAGGATGAGCTGCATCGCATGGACGACGAGATCCGATTCGACACTAACAGAAACGAACCAAAGTAAGCTTGTAAACAAGGTTGGAACAGGCGCATGCAGTTGTTTGTTCTCGTTTCCAGGTACTTGACCCTTGTTTTCTGACATGATCAGTCTCCACTTGGTTGATGAGTGTTGGTGGTGAGAACCTTGATGGACACATAAGGATGCCACCACGACCCGTAGGAGTGAGAGATTTTCTAGGCGGTTTATTTCGTACTTATTCTACTGGGTAGAAATACTGTTAGGTAAACATGTCAGTGGCGAGTAGCGTTGATGCAGGGCCCCGGAGAAAACAAGGTTATGTTTATGGATAATTCGAGGTGCGAGTGTGTCGTCCATCCATGGTGGAGTGTCGTGTGAGAGTGGTATATGGGAGTGAAACATCTGTGTACTACAGGTAGACGAATCGCGACATGATGTTTGAATGAGGCTCAGCTGTCAATTGTTACCGAGACGGACCTTGTTGCAGTAGAGTGTCTTGTGATACTATGTTCTTATAGTGGTGATTCAATTGAGTACCACCATTTAGGAAAGAAAACACCACAACAACGTCCAAAATATGTGAAGTAAAGTCGTAATTAACGATCATCTATCTACAGTTGATCTACTCCATAAAATAAAAAGGGTTGCGCATCAAATCATGTCTTTTCTATCCTCCACTGCGTTGCATCCAGGAAGTCGACACAAAAGAACATCCCAGACTCTCCAATTTTAGGCCGAAAACACCTTACAGGGCTAAAACAGCAGCGGCGACAATTCCTGCGAAAGGAATCATCTGGATGACCGCTGCGTTGTCGGTGACGGCGGCAGAGTCACTCTCGGTGGCAGAGGCAGAGGCAGAGGCAGAGGCAGAGCCAGTGGCTGCAGCGGTAGCAGGACCGTCGCAGTGCCCTGGAACAAGATAGTCAGTGAAAGATCAAGAGGGCAGTGAGGAAAGATACGTACAGTGGTCGCCGTGAGGCTCGCAGCCAACGGACTCTGTGGGAGAAGGAGAGAGAGACTTGGTTGCACCAGCAGAGTGAGTGTGGTCCTCGTCCTCGTGGTCATGGTCATGGTCGTGATCATCCGTGGCCTTGGCTTCAGAACCAGTCTTGGCAGCCTCGCAGTGCCAGTGGTCACCATGAGGTTCGCAGCCGGTAGACTCGGTGGGAGAGGGAGCTAGAGACTCTGTTCCAGTGGTATCGTGGTCATGATCATGGTCTTCATCATGCTCAGCGTCGGTGGTAGCCTTGGCCTCGGTAGCAAGAGTAGACCTGGCACCTTTGCAGTGCCAGTGATCGCCGTGAGGCTCACATCCGACAGACTCGGTGGGAGAGGGAGCAAGAGTCTCGTGGGCAAAGACGGCAGGGAAGAGGCCGAGAAGGGCGACTGCGAAAGTGGTGGTCTTCATCTTGGATAGTGAGAAACGAGTGTCTATAAAGGACTTGATCAAGGTGAGGAAGATGAAGATGAAGGAAAAGAAAATGCAAGGGAGTGGAAATTTATAAATAATTGCTGCGGCGCGGCGCGTTGCTAGATAAATTGTTAGGTAGGCTGGATGGGTGCCAAGTAAAATAAAGAGCTTGCCAGTGACGGGCAGGTGAAGACCGGTCAAGCCAGACAGGTATTAGAGGGATCAAATACTACGGGGACGTGAATTAACCTTGAATGTTAGCTTATATGAACTGTCGAAATATTTTGCCAGAGTGAGAATTGGTCTTGATGATACATGAAGAGGTAGTCGAGGTCTTGGATTGAGTATTGCCTCTTTTCATTCTACGATATAAATCACTTTAACCAATATATTGAAGAGTTATTGCAATCATTGACCTGTCCCAAAAAAAAAAAAAGTCAATTCGTCTGTTTGTCTTGTGCTGTCTTGTGCTGTCTTGTGCTGTCTTGTGTTGTCTTGTCCTGTGTCTAAAGCTGATCCATGGATATTGCTTGGCATGTCCCATCAAGGTCCTCACCTTAAAAACTGGACCCTCCTCCACTGAGGCTGGCTCCACCACTATCAAATCCCATCAGCCCTTGCTTGGCCCTGTAGGTAGTCTGGTCTGGTCTGGTCTGGTCTACCTTGGCTGACTTGACTTTATCCACAGCACTTCTTCCACTCGGAGCAAAGAAACAAAACAGGAAGCTATACTTTAATCCCTGGAATACTAAAAAAAAAAAAAAAAGGTTCCTCAAATGGTTGGATTTTCTCCGAGTATCACATCTAATCATTGACTTGGTGGACCAGCTGCCCATTCACACTCTGTCTTGTCTTTTTTCACCGACATCCCTTCCTTTCAGCTGAGTCCCAGCAAGAAACAAAGTGACTACCAACCATGAGATCACACTTCATCGCCCTCGCAGGGCTCCTTTTCGGACCTTTATGCACCACAGCAGACCAGAACATCAAGGTTGATGACGTTGCAAAACTCGACTTTGCCTCTATTCCCAACCTGGTTTGTCTCTCAATCCTTCTCATCCTCAGCTTTACGCTACTACGAAGGACCATGTCACCGAGACAAGATCAACTAACCACTCAACCCCTACAGTCTGGCTCCTTGAATGAAGCTGTTGTCTCTCTGGACCAAATCTCTGGTGCACCAAACACATCTCGCCATGTCGACGCATACAAGAAATTGACCAAGGCTATGGCCAGGGGATGGGGGAATTGGAATACCCATCATCCCAGACATCGACTCTTGGATGCCCTATATGGATATAGCAGATACTACGAACGCCAGAAGGCTGAGCTTGACCGACTTGAAGGACTTTATAAACACGTTTCAAAAGCTCAAAAGTCTGTGAGTTTACTCTCATCTGCTGGCAGCATAAGATACTAACACTAGCATAGTTACTGGAGCACTCGGTTCAATACTCCAAAAAGTTCACCCGCATTGACAATCTTCTCAAGAAGAATCAAGAACTCTGCAACAGCATCGTGAAACATGCAATGAACTTTTACAACATTGGACAAGATGAACTTGACAAGCACATCAAAGGACTTGAAGCATCGGGGAAACTTGTCGACAAGATCTCAGTTTCCCAATCTCTGAAGCATTACGTCCGTGACTGGACTCAGACAGGCGACGCTGAGAGAAAAGGCACATTTTCGTGTTTGACCAAAACGCTAGAGAGCTTGTTCCCCGAGAGAGAAGGGGATAAGCCTGTGAGAGTGCTTATTCCTGGCGCCGGACTAGGAAGATTGGGGCATGATATAGCAAGACTTGGAGGTAAGCTGAACACCCGATGATCCCTACTGGATTTTCTTGCTGAACATTAAAAGGTTTCGACGTGGCCATCAATGAATGGTCCATGTACATGAATGTAGCATATCGCTTCCTCGAAACCAACCGGTCTCAAAACTCACACTCCTTCCACCCCTTCATCGATGGATGGTCTCACCACGCTACCGGATCCAACATGGTTCGCCCTCTCTCTTTCCCAGACGTATCCCTCAACTCCACCTCCGTAGTCCTGATAGAAGGCGACTTCACAACCGCTTTTTCCACACCAGGCGAATACGATGTTGTGGTCACGTACTTCTTCATCGACACGGCGCGCAACCTAATGGGTTACCTTGACACGATCAAAAAGGTGCTCAAACCAGGTGGTCACTGGATCAACCTGGGGCCATTGCTTTATGGGACAGGGCCATTCGTACAGCTAAGTCTAGAGGAGATTTTGGTGGTTAGTGAAGCTTTGGGTTTTGAGTTCCTTGAAACAGACGAGAGTTGTGGAGAGAAGACGTTTGAGGGAAGAACAGTGAGGGCGATGGAGGCGGCGTATGGGTTTGATGATAGAGCTTTGACAAAGAGTGCGTATAATGCGCAGTTTTGGGTGGCTAGGAGGTCTATGAAGCCTTAGATGGAAGTGAAGAAAAATATCTGACCGAATGAATGGCCCGGTAATAGGTCTAAGAACGAACAAGATATCATCGGAAACCCCAAACCGGATATTTTCACTGGCGGAACTTTTCCGACACAGTATTTGGTGAAGTCCTTTTCCGAAACTGAGGGGACAAGTCGCTTTTCCGTCTCGCGACGCAACCAAGTTCACCAAAGTGGAGCCCAAGATATCCGTCAATAGTAAAGATATAATAATATCTCCTCAACTACAAATCGCAACTACGCTTTCTCCCTGTCAAGATTATGACAAATTACTTACCAAAATGACTATTAGACACGATTCAAATGCTGTCGAGGCATCAAAGCCTGCTTTTCAGCAGCCTTCTCAGGCCAAGATGTTCACTCTGGATGAGATGATCAGACGACGCGCTGCAGAGCTGGGAGATACAATCTTGTTCGGAGCTCCAGAAACAGGCGTTGATGATTTCAGGGAACACAGCGCTATTGATTTGGATAGATATGCTGATGCAGCCGTTGCCAAATTCCAGAGCATGGGTCTCAAGTCTGTGGTAAGCACCATTCCCAACATCCAAGAGACAGTGTACTGATAATTCAGGATCCTACACTTGCAAAAGCACCCGTGGTTGGAATGCTGGCCCAATCAGGTATCCACATCGTTGTTCAGATCATCGCATTGAATCGTCTGGGGTACTCAGCCTTTCTCATTTCAACACGTCTTGCTTGCCCTGCCATTACCCAGCTTCTTGACCTGGCAAGTTGCAATGTCATTCTAACGACGCCAAACTTCCATCCCGTTCTCGAGCAAGTCCAAGAGAACCGTCAACTAGAAATACTGCCCATGTTGCAAAATGCAGACTTGTACAAGCAAGATGCACCACGCTTCGTGCGAGATTACAGCCCTGAAGCTGAGTCGCGTAAAGTGGCAGTTATCATTCATTCTTCCGGCTCAACAGGTTTACCCAAACCAATCTACCTCACCAACGCAAGTTGCATTGGAGCTTTTGCAGTGCATATGAATATGCGTGGATTCCTTGCATCGCCCTTCTTCCACAGTCATGGTTTCTACGAGGTGTTTAGGTCGATTTACTCTGGCAAGCAGATTTACCTCACAAACTATGGCCTTCCCATTACAAGGGAGTCTATTCTTGCGCAGCTCAAGGCTACCAAGCCTGAGATCTTCCACTGTGTTCCTTATGTTATCAAGCTTCTTGCTGAGAGTGAGAAAGGCATAAGAATATTAGCGGATATGAAAGTTGTTCTTTATGCAGGAAGTGGATGTCCGGACGATCTTGGAGATCGACTTGTTGAGGCGGGTGTTAACCTTTGTGGAAACTATGGAGCGTGAGTAAATCGGATTTTTCGGAAGTTGCTTTTGCTAATACGTTGCAGGACTGAGACCGGTAGACTTGCTACTTCGCAACGCCCAGAAGGTGACAAGGCTTGGAACTACATTCGCGTTCTACCCCCAGCCGAACCCTACACCATCTTCGATGAAGTCGCCCCTGGTCTGTTCGAGTGTGTAGCCCTAGATGGTCTTCCATCAAAAAGTACCACCAACTCAGACAATCCACCTGGATCATTCCGCACACGCGATCTCTTCACACAACATCCCACAAGGCCAACCCTATGGAAGTTCGCTTGCCGCTTAGACGATCGCTTCACTCTCATCAACGGCGAAAAGGTCCTTCCAATCCCCATTGAGGGACGAATTCGCCAAGAAGAAATTGTCAAGGAAGCCATTGTATTTGGAGATGGAAGGACATACCCTGGTATTTTGATCGTCAAAGCTGATCGTGTCGCCGATATGCCTGATGATAAGTACCTCGACGCCATCTGGCCTTCAGTTAAAGACGCCAACTCGCGTGCAGAGTCTTTCTCAAGGATTCCCAAGGAACTGGTTGTTATTGTACCCGCTGACGTGTCGTATCCTCGAACTGATAAGGGCACTTTCATCCGAGTTCCTACATACCACCAATTCGAAAAAGAAATCGAGGCTGCGTACAGTCGATACGAAGGCCAAGATGATCATGCTGGCTCATTGACTCTTGAGGGTAAAGAGCTGGAAGATTACCTTCTCGAACAACTCAAGGCCAAATGTGGCGTAGAGCTTGAATCGTCAGAAGCAGATTTCTTCGCCTCGGGCGTTGATAGTCTGCAGTGCATCCAGATGTGGAGTCTCATCAAGCGCGAGATCGACCTGGAAGGAAACCAATCTGAACTTGGGCAGAATGTTCTCTATGAAACAGGGAACGTTGAGCTACTTGCTCGTCAACTGGAGAGACTCAGAAGCGGTGCAGGTGAAGAGACGGAAGATCAGTTGAAGATTATGGAGGGTTTGGTTGAAAAGTATTCTTCTTTTAGACCTCACGTCGTTGGATCCGTCCCTCAGCCTGAGAAGGAGCTAGTGGTAGGTTGGAAACCAGTAACTGCCATGATATAAAGCTAATTGATTTAGTTACTCACCGGTGTCACTGGTGCATTGGGTGCTCATGTTCTTGCTCAGCTAACAGCTCAACCCCATGTTGGAGCCGTATGGGCTTTAATCAGGGCACCTAGTGACCATGCAGCCACTGAAAGATTGGACAAGTCTCTCGAAACTCGCGGGCTGTCTCTGGACGATGAGCAACGCGGCAAAGTACTAGCCCTGCCTTGTGATCTCAGTCGTCCAGATCTTGGCTTGAGCGAATCAAATCTGTCCGAACTGCAAAACAAGCTCACCACCATAATCCATAGCGCATGGGCAGTAAACTTCAACATCTCGGTACAGAGCTTCGAAGACCAACACATCAAGGCCGTTCACAACCTTGTACAACTAAGTCTATCTGTCCAAACACCACAGCCTGCTCGTTTCTTCTTCTGCTCTTCTGTCTCGGCGGCCGGAGCAACACCCAAACCAGGCCAGGTTCTTGAGACACTGGTTTCATCAGCGGCTCATGCGCAACATACTGGCTATGGAAGATCAAAGTATGTTGGTGAGCATATAACAGGCAATGCATGCAAGGCTGGAGCTGTAGCCAGGGTGTTGAGGCTGGGACAGCTGGTGGGCGACACCAAGGTTGGGGAGTGGAATACTACCGAGGGTATCCCTTTGATGATCCAGACTGCTGTTACACTTGGTGCTCTGCCAGCGCTGAATGAGGTTGGAATCACACTGAGTGCAAAGATATGATTATTGCTAACACGCTTTTAGGAAATGACTTGGTTGCCAGTCGACCTTGCAGCGTCAACAATTCTCGACTTGTCCAACCTTACCAATACTCCAACCACAAGCCGTACCTCCAACCCAGACCTAGTCTACCACATCCTCAATCCTACCCGGTTCCACTGGACGAACCAAATGCTTCCTTCTATGAGGGCAGCAGGCTTCAAGTTTGAAACCCTTCCTACAAGCGAATGGATGCAGCGCCTACGAGACTCAGACAGAGATCCTTCCAAGAACCCTCCCATTAAGCTTCTGGATTGGTTCGAGGGTAAGTACGGAAAAAAGGCTTCTACAAAGGCCGAGGCTGGGGCTTTGGACTACCTGACGGACTTGTCGAGAGAGGATAGTGTGACTTTGAGAAATGTTCCGGATGTGACGGACGTAGAGTATATGAAGATGGTCCTTGGTCGGTTACAGAAGCGTTGGGAACAGGCTTCAGACCAATAAGGAATGACTGAATAGCTTTGTAGTTTCATGGTTTGATATCATATTCGATTGATATCATTGTGGGGTTTATTTCACATCTTTGCCAATTCGCGATACCTTCGGTTCGATTCATTTAACAGGCCTAGAGTCTGTTTCCGTCCAGGCTTCACATTTAGATGGCGCCTACAAACGTCATCAAAGTCTCCGGTAAACATCATGGTAGTTAGGAGTAGGCGTCCGTGAAAATATGTCTCAAAAAAGACCCCCTTGCTTCTCCTTGTGAATGCCCTCTGATGACCACATGACGATGTGGATTTCATATGTCCAGGTAGTTTTACTTCCCTCTGGACTTCTCGAGGCCGATCCCATCAGACAGTGTGGAGACGTGATGCCGTGACAGCCACCGAGGTTTAGAAGTATTTGCTCGTACCCCTTTTGTCCTGAGATGAAACACGGCAGTCATCATATATATCCATAACTCTAGGACTATCGGAGCCTCGGTAGGTTCCTCCGATTGCCTGACGAATGAGCTTCCTAAGAACCCCTGTGAGTTAGGTGACGCTGTCTTCGCGGTAAATATTGTTCGTATTCCTCCGCCTGCCCGCTTCTGAGACAATGATCAGCTGCAAAGTAGATCTCTTATTTCGAGCCATGTCTCATCTCGCTAGGTACCCGTTGATTTAGAGAAGTGCTTACGTCGATCTAAGTCACTCGGATGTAAGCAAGACAATTCAGCTCAAGGGAGCATCGTGTCTAAGATACCGCCCTGAACTCGGTATGCATCCAGACGCATCAGGAAGTCCCATCGGAGACCTGGGAGAGCGGGCTGTAATACCCCACCAGGCGCACTTAATCGGTGTCCTACTATCTGCAAGGGATGTACTCACCATCCGGTCAAGTATGCGGTTAAAAGCTTAGGTGAGGGTATTGCACCGAGACGACCAGCGAGAAAGAGAGTGAGATCAACACAGCCATGTCCTTTTCACCTGCGCCTGTTTGATCAATGACGAACATGATATCTCAGCGACTCGAGAACCTGATATTTGTTGTTTCATCTGATGTCATTGACCCCGAAAAGTATTGCCCTTTGAGTGCAAGTGAAGTCTATAAAGCCTGGGGGAAATCTCGTACTAATTGAAGCCATCATCCTCATCAGCATCTCTTCAATAAACTACAATCAACGCTAACAAATACCACCCACCATTTTCAATATGCAGTTCTCCATTGTTGCTACCGCTCTTCTCGCCCAGGGCATCGTCGCCTTGCCTTGGTCTTCCTTCAAGGAGACAAAGGGTAACGGCGAAGAGATCACGTATGTTGTCTCTCAGTACTTACCACATCACCATCTCTACACTCGCAACTCGTGGTCTATCTGTAGTTGCTGACAGCGAATTGACTTAGTGTTCGGATCCAGGTCCCTGGTGCTTCCGACCAAGTACCGACCTCCAAGCCTTTCAAAGCGATTAGCACCATGCCGCTCTGCCTCAAGCTTTGCTGGCCTGACAAGCCCACGTGTCCTGAGGGTTGGGTAAGTGACACCTAGTTTCCATTTCTGATGAAAATTACTAACTGGTGATTTCAGGAGCCCAAGAAGATGGTAAGCGATACCTTAAAAGGAACTGACCCGGATGATTACTAACAATAATAGGGTGATGGCGATTATCCATGCTGGACCTGCTGTCGCGACTACAAGGACGAGGATCTCTAGAACACCATCATCTGTGCTAGAGTTGCTTGGCATCTATCGTTATAGGAGGCTTGCTTGGTGCCAAGACCTTGTCAGGATAGGAAAAATGGACGTTCGTTACTTATATAAAATTGCAACCATGTTATTGGCTCTGGAGCATTTCTCCTTCTTCCCTAAAAGAGCAACTTCGACCAGTCATGTGTGCAATGTCCCGGAAACAAAGTTGGAGCATGTTGAATGTCAGATGAGTTGGAAGCCTGGAGCGTGACTAAATCACGTCTGTGTGCGGTGATAGTGCCTCCAATCCGTAAACTATTTCACCAACGGCCCGAGACAAGTTCATGCTCACAACTTGTAGTCAGCATCTATCTAGTGAGTGTTGTGACAGTGATGTAAAGATACCGCCGCATAAATATATCCTGCCAAGAGAGGATTGCATTTCCGTCTCGGCTTTATTACCGATGAATTCCGCGTTGACAAGGTCGAACAGTTAGGATCTCCACCAAGCCCACGGTTAGATCCGCCGCTATTGGATCATTTAATCTTATCAGATTTCCGTATTCCCGCTTTGTCATCATGTCACAAGGTCAAGTATCAGGTTCCGTTCCAAGTCAGGTCACATTATCTGATCCCATCCATCTCCATGCACATGACATGGATATTTTTGGATCATGCGTGAATTATCAGATCAGATGACCCCTGTCGTTATGTTTCATAAATTTCTTCATCTTTCCATCTTCAACTCCTTCCCTTCCGTCTTTCTTTATCTGATAAATACTGACGATATTCACATGAATGAGACACAATGTCGTCAGCAGAAACAGCGCCTCTTTTAGGGGCACCCGGTCCAAGTGCCTTTCCAGGTATAGGCCCGGATACGACCCCATCTCGACCGGTAAACCCAAAACGTCTATCAGCTGGCGTGGCGCGTATGGAAATCGTATCCCGTAACATCACAACCACCCATCGCGTCTGGCTTTTTATCGGCATTTTCCTCGTCGGATACGCATACGGTCTCGAGAGTCAAACGCGACTCGCTTACCAGTCTTATGCAACATCCAGCTTCGATCTGCACTCTTACTTGTCCACCATCAATGTCTTGCGCAATGTCATCGCAGTCGCTGTGCAACCGAGCGCTGCAAAAATAGCGGATGTCTTTGGACGCTTTGAAGTTATTGCTATTTCTACCGTCCTGTACACGTTGGGTATCGCGATCGAGTCAACGGCCCAGAGCGTCGAGGTGTTTTGTACGGGAAGTATAATTTACCAGACAGGATATACCTGCATTGTTCTCCTTCTGGAAGTTCTCATCGCCGATTTCTCGTCCATGCGCGCAAGGGTCTTCTTCAGTTACTTACCCGCAATCCCTTTCCTAATCAATACATGGATCAGCGGAAACATCACCTCAGCCGTGTTGGGATCGACAAGCTGGAGATGGGGACTCGGCATGTGGGCCATCATTTATCCTATCGCTTCACTTCCTCTACTCTCGTGTCTTTACTTCCTCGAAAGGCGAACCTGGGAGTCTGAAGGAAAAGAGAGTCAAGAAGTTGCACTTCTTTCGCTCAAGACCAAGAAGGGACGAGCAGACCTTTTCCATCAACTCGATATCATTGGTCTTGTCCTTCTCGTCACTGCATTCTCACTCATCCTTGCACCTTTGACCGTTGCAGGAGGAACAGCCAGTCATTGGCGCAGCTGGTACATAATTCTCCCTTTGGTTCTGGGATTCACCCTCATGATCTGCTTCATCACTTGGGAGCAGAGAGGCGCGAAGCATCCTCTTATTCCATTTCATCTCCTACGCGACCGAGGCGTCTGGTCTGCCCTGGCCGTGCGAAGTTTGCTCAACCTCGCTTGGTGCACACAAGGAAACTATTTATACACAATTCTGATTGTGGCATTTGACTTTTCTATCGAGAATGCCACCCGCATTCTGTCCTTCTTTTCATTCTTTGGCGTCATTACCGGAGTAGTGGCTGGTCTTGTTATCTTCAAGATTCGTCGACTCAAGTTTATTATTGTGGGCGGAACCCTGCTCTTCATGGTCGCTTTTGGAGTTTTGATCATGTACCCTGGTGGCGCATCTACCTCGTCAAAGGACGGAATTATCGCAGCGCAGATCCTTCTCGGTGTTGCTGGTGGATTCTTCGCTTATCCAACCCAAGCATCAATTCAGGCTTCGGCATCACGAGAACACGTCGCTATCCTGACAGGCCTTTACTTGTCATTCTACAATATTGGAAGTGCATTCGGCACATGTCTCTCCGGAGCCATATGGACGCAGACTCTTTACAAGTCTCTGGAGCGAAACCTTGCTTTCCAGCCTGACGAAGGACTCGCAAAGGCCATCTACAACAACCCCTTCTCCATCATTCCGGATTATCCAGTAGGGACCGAAACTCGAGATGCAATCATCAGCAGTTATAGTTCTGTTCAGCGACTACTTTGCATTGCGGGAATCTGTGTCTGTATTCCCATGATTATTTTTGCTTTGGCGTTGAGAAATCCGCGATTATCGGAGCAGCAAGTTCAGACGGAGGACGAGAACAACCATGAACCTTGATTTAGACCAGGTATCCACTCAGAATAGAACTTAGACTAGATACATTTGTTGAATTTAGATCGCCATGCGATACTACAAAAGTCCAAAGATATCCTTTCAGAACGATACTTTCTGCAGTCTATGTCGTCATCAAAGTTCCTGAAATTTAGCATCTTAACATCCAGTTACGTACGCGTGTTGTTCTTGTTGAACTGAAAGTCTTGCAGGTTAAAGACGCGTAGCTCCTTCTCCATGTTTTCCAAAGCTGGAAGCAATTTTTGCTGGATGGTACAGGTATGTTTAACATACCTACCACCGCGGGCGTTATACCAGTACCAGTCAGGCACCCTAATATCTTGGATATGGGCCTTGGCGCGTTCGATACTCCACGTAGGAAATTCTTTTCGATAAAACACACTACAGAGGAAAGAGAGTGCGTGTTGTTTTTCCAAGGTACCCAAGAGTATGGAAGAGCACTCGTAGGAACAATCAGTATTTGCCGTAAGACTGGCACGAAGGGTGCTAATAGCTGAGCTTATTATCGTGAGAGAGTCCCGACGTGCTGCGTCAATGTGATCTGTGATTTGGATCAGTAAACCGTGATGGTTAGTCAGAGTCCAATATACCTAGAAGATCGGCTGGAAGAGGAATATCTTGGGCTTCGATCAATTTCCCACTGTGTCTCAAGGCGAGCTGAGTCATTTGTTGAAATATTTCTGGTTCAGAAAACACCCAGGATATCATCATGCAGAGAATACAGTCTCGTCCATAAACCGTGGGGAGCACTAACTTCAGACTTGTTATCCAAATGTTGGCATGTAGCTCCACGATCTCGTGGCATTCATAGTAGTCCACTATCATAGCCACTTTTGCAAGCATCTCGACAGTGAGTGACTTGGGCACATCTCTGTGATAGCCATGTATGATAGTCAGTATGATACTGAAAGCCTCTGGATCCCATTCATTCGCTGTTACTCGGCGAAGTCCAGACTCATCAATCTTACCCTCTGCAAAAGTGCCAGAAAACATCTTCTCAAAGTAGGATGAAGCGAGAGCCAAATGTCTTCCCGATACTAGCAGTCGAATCTTCACTTTGCCGCTCCGAGCATAGGCCTTCTCTCCAAGATCCAAATCCTGGACTAGTGGCTTCTGATTACTGATGATCGTTTCAGAATCGACACACTCAGCCTTCGTTTCTCCCTCATCGGGAATATCATCAGGCTTCGCGAGAGGTATGTCTGTAGTCGCGATGGGTGGCATTGAGATTGAAACAGCAGGCTCTGGTAACGCTGCTGGCTGTTGCGTAGTAACAACTTTCTTCTCCTTCTTTTTTACCTTCTTCTTTTCCTTTGCGCTACTCACTTGAGAGCCTTCTTGACCTAGCCAGATTGTCTCTTTCTCCCAATGGAAGATCTGATCTTTGAATGTACTGAGAACGAGGTACGTATCCCCATTCTGGTCGAAGACATAGGTCGAGGGCTTTCTGCTGGATGCACTCTTTGGTTGAGTCGGAACAGGCTCAGAATCTGTGATATCTGGTACCATTTTCTATACGTGATACTTTAGTAGGGCGGTGGGAATGGCAAAGTCCATGCTCACCTGTGTCGATTCGGCTTAGTATGTTGCAATAGTATGAATTTGGATAACTTCAGAAGTAGGCTTGTGATTTATCCTTTCCTGTAGAAAAAGGCGCGGAGCATACTATAAATCATCCTTGAAATCAGGCTGCGCCATAACCTGCATGCAGGAGGCCGACCAACTCCCTCAAACCCCGCTCCCCGTGCTTTGTTAAATGCGAGTCTCCAGCGAATAGAGAATCATTCTCGTAGTCGAAGACATCATCATGGGCTCTCGAAAATGTGCAGAGTCAGAAGAACTCAAATAATGACGAGTTATGGTTGTGATATACTCCGTCGACTGACGAATCAAGCCTGGCCATCAAACATTCTCAAGATTCTTCTTGTAGGAGGGAAAAATCAATCCTATGCAGTCGTATCGTATTACAGAGTAGGGATGAAAATAATAAGAAAAATAACCAAGGACACGGGTCTACTAGAAGTTGTGATTTATCATTTATCTGCAACTAAAAATAGACGGCTGTGCCGGGACTCGAACCCAGAATCTTCTGATCCACTCTCAGACGCCCCTTTCATTAGGCCACGCAACCTTGTATCCATAAAAATGTCATGATACCTGGTTAACGGGAGTACATATCCAAGGAGGCGTTCAAATCTGCAATCACTAACCCTTGCCTCCATGTGGTTGGTAGTCTACATGTAGCATCCGGTCACACCTTTGACAGGTCTTCAAACTGAACTTGTCAGCTATGTTAACACTTGTTAATCTTTGTGGTGATATTGCCACCCGCCATTATGGTTCCAATGACCTTAAGGGAACATCTTTGGGAAAGGCTTTGATTGAAACATATCGATCACTTTGTTACATCATGTTTTGAAACTATCAACATGATCCATTTAGGACCATGTCAGGTATCTCAAAGCATTTCGCGAGAGACCAAACACAAGGCGCTTATAGTGAGCGGGTATCCGACGAAGTAAGCACTAAGTAGCACGTGATGGTAGTACGCCAACATCTACTTTTTGTTCATTATCTTTTCCACTTTCGACTTTGATGTTATCTCTTGTAGCATGAATCTTCCCTGCTCAGCTATGGCATCTACCACCGACCAGAGTCTACCCCAAGAAGCGGCACAAACCCAACCTCTTTCATTACCTGATCTCCCCACCGAAATACGTCTTCTTGTTTGGAAACACACTCTTCCAGGACCTCGAATTCACAAGGCGGTCTACAGACGCTGTTGTGGAAGAAGTACTGCCGCTAAGACTCACATTATATCGCCACGACCGCCCAAAGCACTTAGCATCTGTAAAGAATCCAGAGGTGTAGCGTTGGAGACGTTCAAGAAGTTCGCACTTTGTCAATGTGATGGGGTTGGAGAGCTTGGATACTATGATCCACAGGTTGACATACTGTACATTGATATCAAAAGTCCCTGTGAAGAATGGTTCGCTCCTTGGAGTGACTTTTCTCGGATCTCCGTCGCTGTGAAAAACGATGAGCATGATTACGAAATCTTATCAAATATCCTCTCGCTTCGACCTGTCATCTCGCAAGTCTATCTTACTGTCCTGGAGATAGATGCAAAGATGACTGATATAGTCAAGCGGAAGAGATCGCTGAGAAGACAACTAGAATACCCCGAAATATTGGTCAGAGCTACGAAGTGTGTTCCGATTGGGGAGCTGGAAGCCATCAATGGAAAGAAATCGCAGTATGAGGAGTTGCGAGCTATGGCTTCGTCTCTTGGGGCTTCTGAGAAACACAAGCATCTCTCCTTTGATCTAGCCTTCGCCAAGGTCTGCTGTTGCTGTCCGTGACATCTTCGAGGAGTAAAAGAAACTGCGGGTGTAGGTGACCAAGGCTTTTCTGTCATATGCAGATGCCTGTGTAGAATGGAAACAGCTTTATTTGAGGGAGCAATTATGTACATGAATCAAATATTGATCAGCGGTCTCTGATAGCCTAAACCAGTTCCGTTCACACCCTATCCAAGATTACATCTGTGTCCGGTTCATACTCCCATATATCGTATCAAGATTTGCATATTCACCGTAAGTTCCGCTCGCCTTTCGCCTTCGTCTTTTATCCCCCAAGAGGAACTCAAGCCTTGCACTTTCCAGTCTCAAAAGTAGTCCTAAGGTATGTATTAGTGTGTAGTTCTCAACCAGGGTATCAAGACTGGGATTACTTACTCCATGGACCAGCCCTCTGTATTCGTTTGAGCTCCCTCAGGGCAACCGTTGATACCGAGGCTGAGGAATGCCTGGCACCGTCCACCAGTAAGACCGATCGTCCTTCCATGGGTGGTCTTCACCTCAAAAACGAACTTGCCCTCTCCCGAAGGTGCATTGATGCACCCAGTCCTGGTTTCATAGATATCGTACCTGCCACCACCGTTTCCAGTGTAGCACCAGTCATGGGCAGCAGTAAGTGCGGCGGCCTTGTTCTTACCCCAGGGCAGGATGTCTCGGCCAACATAGCAAGCAACTGAGACTGGGTACTTATATCCAATAGTGCGAACACACACGTTGGCGTCGGCCCAGAGCGTCGAACAATCGTCGCCGACGGTGGGGTTCCACTCCTTGAACTGCTCAAATGTGATGCCATACTGGGTGGCGATCTGGAGGCAGCCTGTGTCTTTCTCGACCAAGTGAAAGAGGTCACAGTTGTCGGCCATACCGGGCTGAATAGGAAGGGGAGTTGTGATACCATTATCGCCTGTCGTTGCTTCAATAGCTGTGGCCTTATTCAAGGTCTTGCTGGGAGCAGCGAGAGAAAGGCCAGCATTGGCGAGGAAGAGTGATGTGATAGTAGAAAACTTCATTCTGATGAATACTGATTCTAGTGAGCTGAATCTTGATGATGGATGTCGTTATCTTGGATGACTCTGTGAGCTGATGAGAAGAACTTCTTTTTATGGAGGCTTTAACGACTTTTATATAAATTTTGATACCTCCGGCGCAACGATGGCTAACTCTTAGCCTTACCAGGCAGAGATCAGGCCACCACGGCTGTGCCCTACTCGGGATTTCCTTCTTTGTGAGATCCTTCCAATGAAACGAATGGACAGGTTACGTAGCGGTTCATTCGAGGATGTTTGTTTGAATGGTGCCGGTGATTGCCTATTCGAGAAGTTGGGACGTTACCGTGAAGACGAATCATCGTGGAGTCATTTTTAGATGCGTTGTTCTCCCGTTCCAGAATCTTACTAGCTCCCATGCGAGGATCCTCTGTTGGCAACTAAGCCACCCGCTGTAGGGCTAGCCGGCAGCGGTATTGAAAAATTGGGTGTTCTTTTCGTGAAGCGAGATAAAGTGACGATGATGAATGTGATCTGATTTCTACTGACTCCAGGATATCAACTATACACCTCGCGACTATAGATTCTACTACATAGACCAAATATCCTCATAGTATTGTGAGGTCTTTCACTCAATGCATCCACAACCGCTGCGTCCAAATGATCCTCTGACAGCAACCCTGAAGTAGAATGTTGCCTTAGTATGCGGCACAGTCCACTTAGAACTCAGCTGCCTGTCGACAAAGTGCCGCTAATTCCCTATATCCAGCCTATACGAGGCTTTTTGGACCTGGAAAACTCATGCTCGAGAGCGTCTTCGTGGTTGGTGGATCAACACCTGCTATCTCATTCTGCATGAGAATCGTATTACCTGACGTCGGTGTGAGTAATTCCCTTACTCTTGAAGGATTCAGGCTCCGTAGGTAACGTTACCGGAGCAATGGAGTTGCCTGTGGTTTAGTGATGATATTATAGGGGCAGTGAAATCATCACGCTGCTCTGGGCTCTTATACCTCGTTTTTGCAGTCCGAACACCATGCAAATAGCATGCTCAGGATATTTAGGATGACTCAGAAATGCGGGTGATTGATATCCAATTAATTTGACATTAGTAGTCAAGGTATATATGTCCAAACAGCCAATAACTCAGGCGACGACAATAGAAAAATTCAACTAGATTACATTTCCTTCATCATACTCCCGATCAGCGCGTGTCGTCGTAGCTGCCTCATCCAGCTGCAACTCAGAGGCACGGATATCAATCTTCTTGATGACCGCGCCCAGCACAATTTTGAGCAGCTCATCGTCTGACATGGAAGTGCCATGGCCACTCCAAGTCACTGTGTCGACAATGTCTCGTGTTCCAGCCTCCTTGTGCAGTTCGTCGTCAAGGTGTTGCAGAGTCTTTTGTCGCACCAGATCGGGACCTCCCAGGCGGAACAACTGTACACCGGCTTGATGAATAGGTGCCTTGGCCTCGTCGAGAGTACGGGCGGCTTGGATCAGGGGAGTCTTGATATCGTCGTCGAACGAACCGGCTGTGAGAACGATGATGTTGAGAGCAGCTTTCTCCTCTCCGGCTGTGAACTTGTCGCAGTACCACTTGAGCAAGCTGCCGAGTCTGGCACCCATGTTGCACTTTCCAGCGGGCTTAACCTTGTCAAAGATGGCACCGACTTGCTTTCCTTTGCTGGTCAAAAGCATGCTGCCGGCAAAGCCGCCGATGTGGGTGTAACCGGACTTTCGGATGGACTGAACTCCAGGCAACTTGGCCAAGACGCCGCCTGGTCGGTGGTTGACAAAGTACAGATCGACTCCATCGGGATCATGTTTGGCGCAGATGGGTGCAATACGCTCTATCAGGGTCTTGATTTCAGGCCAGTAAGGCTGCATAGCCTCGGAATCATCGACCAGAAACATTGTGTCGAAGCATCTTAGCTGCAGAAGCGTCTTCTCGTACTCATCACCTTCCACGGCAGGTTGAGATTCGGGGACTGACATTTTGGCTTTCCGAGGTTGTCTCGTTGTTGTTTTGGGAATGTTTGATTCTGAATTTGGAATGAAACAGCAGAGAAATATGTTTGGTTTCAAGTTGACCCGATTCTTGGGCGATCATCATAAAGACTATAAATTGGTACTAAGGCGGTGAAGACAGATATGACGTTTTAAGTGGGACATGACAGAGTCATGCAGGGTCCAGTGGGGGTCTCATCTTTTGACCCCTATCTTTTCAGCAAATAACAATAGCTGACACTGATTCAAGAGTATAACTAATATATAAAAAGGAGTGTACGGAGTAGTTAATGGTATATATTGAATTAGGCTTTGATTGACGTTCCTGAAGTCAGACTGACTGGTTCTTATTAAGTGATACACCTGGAAGTGAGAGTAGGTAAAAAAGACAGATACGGCCCGGTATGATCAGCCGAAATTAATCGAGAGTGGCTGATGGGGTCAACTGAATTGGAGAGAAATGAAGGGAAGAATCGATACTCCGTACAAGCCATGGCATAGTTAGTATACACCAATTGCTTCGCCCACAACGCTCCGAAAGATACCGTCAGGGTCGAACTTTTCCCTGACTACTTTGAATCGGGAAATATGCTTCGTGGAAAATATTAGCCTCTTCTTCTAGTGGAGTGATATGGATGATCTTACATCAGGGTCCAAATTCTTGGCGGAACGTTCAAACACCTCTCTCGTATTCTTGGTCCAGTGAGGGCGACAGGGGAATTCGTCAATCAATGTTTCTGCGAGTTTGTGATCTGTATCCAATCTTAGCCTCAAAAAGCTCACGTGCATGTATCCAGACAACATACAAAATGGTTCGTTGTATCGCAGCCCATCGCCGATACTCGGTTTGTACGAAGGAAAGTCCAACATGATAACACCTTTCTCCCAGTCGGCGCCATCAGACGTGCCATAAGTCACCTGGCCGAGTAGGTCAAAGTACGGCCTCCCAAACTTGATGTTGATGCCGCTTCTATACGTGGAAGCCATGAATTTGAGTTTCTTAGCCTCATTGTCGAATAGCTGGCGTACTCTCTTAAGCATTGCATTAGCTTGGGTCATGGGAAATGCGAGCTCCAGAGTGTAGCCGTGGATGCCGTAGTCCCATACTGGACGTTGATCAGGATACAAACCACCTATTAGAACATCATAGTTCCATCCATAAACGGGCCACTTCGTGATGGGCTCGTTAGTTGTCTTTTCTCTAAAATTGGGTTTCTCCCACTGTCCAAACAGAATCTCTTCAGCAAGAAGATTTAACAGAGAAACTCCTTTTCCAGTGTTCCATATAGCTGTTATAGCATCGGCCTTAATTTTAGTTATAGAAAATGTATTTTAGAAACCCTCTTGATCGCTTTAGTTACTTAGAATGATATTATAGTATCGCCAGTAGAATTTCTTCTTATAAGGCTACTACTACTACTATTTAGTATATACTTAGTATTTAAGCTTATAGAAGTAAGTACCTACCTAAAAGTTTATAGTAATATATAGGGCTATTATACTATAGATATTGCTATCTAGAATATTACCTTTATTTAAACTATATAAGCTTAGCATTTAAAGATTATACTATAGAGATTAATACTTATATTTTCTAATCGATATAGACTTTAAAGTTAAAGTAGATCTTAAATTTTATTTTAATAATAATACCTAAAAGACCTAAAGAAATTAAAGTAGTAAGCTATTTATTACTGTTATTATACTCTAGGTGTTATAATATAATAAGATATTATATAGACC
>JAAVUI010000344.1:0-25120 GCA_014899075.1 Fusarium goolgardi
ATTAAAAAGTCTATTCTTAAGTCTTAAAGAGATAGTAACTTAGTAAAATAATATATAGATATAAAGGTATAGTAATAGATAACTCTAAGAATCTACTATAAATATATATAATTTAACCTACTTATTTATTACCTTATAATTCTAATAGCTAAGGTGTCTGATATCCTAAGGCCAGTTTGAGTTAGCTAATACATACTGCAGTGCTGTATATTAGTGACAACAAAACCTACAAATTAAACTAAAACGATCGCTAATCATTTAGTGTTGCGGTCAAGATAATCCGGAGATACCTAACCACTAAAAGAGACACAACCGCAAAAGTTTAATCGTTATGTATAAATGTGAATTATATTTACTACTTTATCCAGCACATCCCCTCGGTATTGTTATTCGCGTTCTTTCACAGTAAGAGAAATCAATATGGTCATTTCTCGACGTCAATAGATCCCAAATCGAAACCAGTACGCTCCGTTACTAAATATTACAGGACTGATGAGACTCCCTTTTTTAGATCACCAAGATCGAAATGAGACTGTACAGCAGAAGTTAGACCTCCACTGTTTGAAGTCCCTGTCAGTTGCAGTGTTTCTCTCTATTGATCAATCCATCAGAGGTTGTACATATCACGGTGATATATGAGACGCTTGATAAACTTTACTAGATACAATATCAATGCGGAAATTCAATAAGAGCACATGCCTGAATGCGGAAAGGGAGACATGCTTGCATAAATTGTATATCCTGACGCCAAGACGCATAACTCGAGTCTTCCCATTCTCCTATGTAATTACTACTGCTTGTCGATTGCATAGAAGCTAAGCTAGAACCTATATCCCATGATGAATTCCCTTTATAGACGAAATCTGTTCATGAGGCGCCACGGCCACTATCTAACACATTTTCAGCTCGACAAAAAGGAGCGCCGTTGCATAATTTGAAAACATATCGGGCAGTAACAACTGCAGGTCGGAACCATCTACACGAATCACATAGACCAACGACCATCTTCATACTTTTCATAGCTGGTAGGAAAAGTGTATATCGAACACGACACGGTTAATGCCATTGAGAGTGCAGAACCGCTGAGGAATGGAATGCAATGTTGGATCCGATACCGTGGTGGAGGGACGGTATGGAAGGGCGATGCGGGGGTGGCATCAACCTCAATCCACGAAACACTGCGAAGATCATCTAGATCGACAAGCACGGTCTCAAGGCCTGTGCTGGAAGCCCAATACGGACGGATGGGCAAAATCAACGACCAGCATACTCTCTGGAGTCTCTGTCACGACTACAAAAAAGAAATAAAGTTCAAACATTCAATTACTATGGGTATATGAAAGACCTTTATTAAAGGCGATTCCCACTGAAAAGATCAAGTTACTGTCGGACTGCATGAGAGGAGTGGCGTCTCTAGTTCGAGACTAGAACCCGTGAAAGTCGATGACCAGCCACAGGAGCCAGAGTTCCAACGGTGACATGCGGCCAGCTAAGACCGTTGAAGTCTAGAAAGACAGTCTGGGAATACTGAATCTGGGTGTACTCAATATTAACAGTCTTGGCATTCGGGACATTCATGTCTACCACGAACTTGGGCACAGCATCTCTGGGACCGGAAGAGGCTGGAGAGACAATCGTCTTCTTGTCAGCCTTGATATCTACCACAGGTAGGTCAATCTTGGTACGGATCTTGGAGAGCCAGTACTGGGCTGTGACCTTGGCTGAGTTTGCATTGCCGCTTCTGGCCTGGACAGTAGCAGTGTTTACACCACCGTCAGCACCGATAAGAAAGCCGATGTTGCTAGTCCCGCCACCAAAATCAAGGTTCTCGGGAATAGAAGACACTGAAAACGTGGTGGTTTCAACGATTGTCTTGCTCTTGTTGGCGTTGCGGAGAACAGTGTTTGGATCAGTGAGGACATCCTGTGTGATGGTACCAGCCTCTATGAAAGTCGTCAGGTCTTGAGGAAGACGATGGGTATTTTTGTTGGTAGCAATTTGGCTTCTGAAGCCCACAGTCTGAGTACTGCCGACAATGAGTGGTGTTATGTTAACTGACGGGATGTTTGGTGTACCCTTTGTTGTGACAGTAGTTTGGAAACATTGAACATTGATAGATGTTCCATGGGGAATGGATGCCATACGCGAAAGCGAAGCTGGAAGGACAGGCATCTCCTGACTAGCAGGTACATGCATCCAGAGGCCAGGCTCAAAATGAATGACAGGCTGCTTCTTGTGTGGTGCCACAATCTCAGTAATATCGGTAATTGTCTGAGTGTATGGCACACCGTTCAGCATCAGATCAGCCTGTGTGTCGAAACCTCGATTAGGCACATCAGTAAGCCCCTTACTAAACGCCATAGATTCACTGGTGAGGTTGAGCTGTAAGATGTTGTCATTTGGGTCTTCGGACGGAGGAAGAATAGGAAGAGGGGTAGGAGTCTTTGTGCCGTTGGGTCTGAAGATATTGTTGAACCCGAAACCACCATAGGTGCCATGGAAGTGTGACAAGACACCCAGCTGTGACAGAGCAACATCGCCGCCGGTGGTCTCTACGCTGGGAAAACCATTGAGCTGGACAAGATCATTATTGTCCTCCGGCTGGATGGGGTCAAGTACAGTAGGACCGAACTTGAAGTCATCGCCTAGATTCATGGGGGCAGAGGGAGCGGTTGGGAGCGCCATGATGAAACGATGTTTTTCAATAGTCTTTATTGGGAGAAATCTTAATTGAAATTGCACTGCCGATGCAGGTCATGTTAGATACTTCTTGTTATATATAGTCGGTATATCATTATATCACGAAACCAGAGGCTTGATTACTTACCGTCTCTAACCTCCGTCACTCAATGGCTGCAAAGCTATAAATCTGGCTTCTGATCATGCTGACAGACCACTCATACAACAGCTACAGTAACACGAGCCCATTCCAACAGTCAACCGCAGGCTTCCTGAGCAAAAGTTCCTATCACATATATTTTACCATCCTGGATTCATATTACTGCTGACATCTCATTCCGATCAGTATTCCAGCAACAATCCGGGCCGAACCTAGGCTACCCAATCCGATACTCGCGAACCAAGGGACTAACTCCCACTAACACGGCAAAAACCCAAAGTGGCTTCCACAATAGGAATTGTATATTTCGTATCCAGTAACGCTGGTCTAGCGGCTTGGTCTAGACCGGTAGTTGCGGCAGCACTAGCTCCCAACAGATGCGATTCAATGTTCCGCAGAGTTAAGTTTAATTATGTGGCTCAAGCCAACGAATACGTAGTTTCGAGTGCAGTACGGGATTTCTAGTGGCTTGAATTTTGAACTGCAGTCAGCTTAGGGTCACTTTGCTCTCCCTTGCATCAGCCTTAAGAAACGGCACATTCCTGCCGGTCAGCCGCACCGTTTGCAAAGGCTGCTGCTTGTATCTCATTACGTGTCCCCGAAATAACATTAACCTTCACGTAAGAATATCACAAGCGGCGCATGGTTTTAGTCACTATAGTAAAATTAGCCGGTATACTAATTTAGTTATCCTGTATGTCTAATGGCCAACCGACGGCAAAGATTTATCTATCGTAGCGAATAGCGAAAACCGCTCTTTTGTCCTTGTAACGGAACATGTTTCAGCATCTGCTGAGACATGCTGCTCACGACGCCAGGTTAAATTTCACAAGCTGCACCTGGAAGCCTCCAATGTCTTTGCTTATGTCTTACGCTATCCACCACTACGTTCTATATCTTGTATGTATGCAGTTTTTATCATGTCATTCAGCCGCAAAGGCTGACTGCATTGCTTGAACCCCTACGAAGCCAATTATGTGGGCGTATGGGACACCAGAATGGCTACCCCATCCCAATGTCATGATCCCGACACCAATGGGAATACATTTACCCAGCCTTGAGTAGACAGATTGATTGCATAGTTTACGTCTTGATACCGGATCTGGATAGTCTCTTACCGCATGCTTTGCAAACCCCGCAAACAGTCTGGAATTGATGATTCTATGTGCGGCTGCTCGAAGCTTGTCCGAAACGAGGCGGAGGTAGGGTTGAAACTAGTTGAAACATGCTGATGGTGGTGGAAAATAGTAGCTGGCTGAAAAGAATTGCCGTCGGCTCGGCCTGCGCTACTGTGGAAGTATTGGCCAGTTCGGATCACAGCAATTACGCCTCATGTAGTGAATGTCGAACTTCAGTGATACTCTCCCATGATTTCGCTCTAGAACCCCGTATCTGTTTCTAGATTGGCGAATTGATTGGTGAAGCTATCTTCCGCGAGGTGAGACTGGTGAGTGGACTGCTGACTTCTAGTATCGATAGTTGCATCTACCAAGTCAGCCACAACGCGTGTCTCAACACTTTAGGAATGTCAGGTCTTTCATGTTGGACAGAACATATTACGTTGCCGTTCGTGTTTCCGTCAGCTACCCCTTAACACCGGGGCGGGGACCAGAGTATAAAAAGCAGTTGAAATAATCCACCTAGGTTCTAATCATCGTCTCTCATTCAATATACTCCCTAACTCCTTACTGAAGCATTATGTTCAAAATCAAAGACTTTACCGGGATGCAATACTCCCGCGATGGCCCATCCATCGGAAAGCACGACTACGAGTACTTTAATGAGCAATATGCCTCCTCGTCCCATCAGGTAGACCACGACATGAACCCAGCCCTCATCGTCCAGCCAAAGGAAGACACAGATGTCGTCAAAGCTGTGAAATGGGCAAAGGATAACAAAGTCGCTGTTGCTGTGAAGAGCGGCGGCCACCAGTACAGTGGCGCTTCATCTACGGGCGGCAAGAACATCCAGATTGACCTCTCCAATACGTACAAGGACATGATGGTTATTGACGCCGATGGCGTTCCCGAGGATAGAGCTTTGGTGTATATCGGAGTGAGCAACCGGTTACAAGATTTAAATGCCTACCTTCGACACAATGACTTGTTCGTCCCACATGGGCAATGCGCCTATGTATGTACGGGTGGGCATGGCCAGACCGGAGGCTATGGCCAACTCGGACGCAGCTTTGGTCTTTTCGGGGACCATATCATCAGCATCCGCATGGTAGACCACAACGGTTCAATCCAATAAGTCACAAAAAAGAGTGATTCTGAGCTGTTTTATGCCATACTAGGAGGAAGCCCTGGTAACTTCGGCATCATCACCCATTACACTATCGAAGTATACCGCGGGGCAAGCTACATGGGCACTGTCGCCGGGCCCAACAACTTCAAGGGCCCACACGGTTTGAAGGGTCTATGGCTCTATGAGCCCAAGGTCCTTTCTCGTCTTCTTGGTTCCATTGCTAAGATGTCCGATGAGGGTACAGCACCTCGTGGCTTTGATCTATGCTGTAGCGTTCTCAGCACAGAGTTCCCCATCACCATGCTGTTCCCTTCGATGCAGGATGACACTATCTGGCAAAAGGTCCAAAACAAGATCAAGAACGCCCTTAGTCAAGAGGTGCTTAAACTCCTCAACGGTAGCTTTCCTGCAGTCATCGTCCTTTATGCCCAGTGGTGCCCCATCAACAAGAGTGACAAGTACGACTCCACTGTGGACAAGTGGTTTCAACAGTTCCGCGACTTCCAGAAGGACTGGAAGAACCACACTCTTCGTATCGAGGAGTTTGACGAGAGCATGTCCAGCATGACCGGAAGGTGGATCTTCCCGAAGGCAAGAGAGTTCGATCTTCCCTATGTCAAGCGGACACACGCGACCAAGTCGCAGACACTCCAAAACGACGGTTGGGTTGGTGCCACTGTCAAGCGTCTGGATCTTATCTTTAATCTTCAACAAAAACTTGGGGACGACAAGTCTGATACGGAAGGAGAGGTCTACGATCACTGCAAGCTCTCTGTGCAGATCCAATGTTTCGGAGGTCAAAACTCCCGCTTCTACACCAACAGAGACAACGGCACCTCCTACAGCTGGAGAGACTCCACCGTCGTGCAGACCCTCGACTGTTTCCACGACCCCGGTGACCAGTACAGGCAATATGCAATCAACTGGCAGGCTAAGAACGACACGATCATGATCGGACCCAACAGTGCCTTCAGCAAGAAGGACAGGCGCGTACTTTGGGGCTCATGGGGTGATTGGGATATGAGTAAGCCTGAGATCTGGCAGGCATACTACGAGGATGCGGAGAAGTACAAGAGGTTGGGTAAGACCAGGGCAAGGGCTGACCCTGATGGAACGTTTACAGCGAACCCTTTTGCTGTCACGGCTCTGAAGGATGGGGCCAAATTGCAACATACTTGACAGCATATCATTGAAGACTGCAAGAGCTTCGTTCATACTAATTTATTCCATTTCTCCTGTCGCATTCTACTGTTGATGTATAAGCTTGAGTATTCAACTTATCTTCTGGTCTCGCACTAGCCATCTATGTAGCTAATGTTGTATTTCGCTTCCATTCGCAACCTAGCTCTTCATTGCAAGTTGATACCAGTTACTGCATTGGACTGTTTCGGCAACGCTAACTTTATATGCCTGGACTAAAACAACCTTTTCACAATTAATGGGGCGCTGGCGCAACGGTAGCGCGTCAGATTCCAGCAACGTTTCAAGGTTCGCCTTGAACTCCGCCGGTGATTCCTGAAGGTTATCCGTTCGAATCGGGTGTGCCTCATATTTTTGCATGTTTTGTTACCACCCTCGCAAACAGTTACCGAAGTTCTACGTCAATTGTATCATGTTTTTATTGCTTTCTTGCTTACATGATGGTTTTGTTCTTCATCTGCGTGTCGACTTGAGTCTGTGAACCAATTAATTCCGCCCCGTCCTCAGACCTGACCTCTACGTTTTCTTCTTTGGTTTTGTCTTGTCCATGATGTCCACCCACTTCATGTCAATTCCCCTCTTGCCTAGAATGTCATTTGTGAGAATCTTGCGTTGGTCACCTTGAACAACAACCTCCATCAAGCCAGGTTTCGCACCAGCAACCTGGCCCACACTTGCCGATCCGGCACACTTCTTCTGAAGTTCGGGCGCCAAAACTTGAGGGTCGATGAAGAAAGGCTCGAGATTGGAGATCTTGGTAACAACCTTTGTACCAGTTCGTTTCTCCATCGTGATGAGGATGCGAGGCGGCGACCCAGCCTTGGGCTTCTGGTCAGCTGAAGGGCGCCCTTGTGAGATGATGTGGAATGGCTGGCACAGGTGAGTGTCGTCGAGGACTCGCTTTTGAAGGGCGCTTCGGGTGATGCGTCCTGCTGCGAGCCAGCTGCGATCGTCGTCGGTCGGTCTGTTGCCCAGAATGTCGTTGGCGATAAATGGATCCAGCTTGACGCTGGAGTTGCCTTGGCCCCCCAGTTCGGGATGTTCGTCGATGTACGACTTGAGAGCTGCTGAAATCTCTTGCGCGCTGTAGAAGTCGGTCTTGGAAGGGAGGAGGGTCGGTACGAGCTTCGAGGATGGGCGGTAGACAAACTGAATGTTGATCTTCTGCTCAGCAGATGCGCTGTTCGATGACTGGCCCGCATCCCCAGTGGAAACACTACCCTCGGTGGCCGGGGTTTTGGGTGTCGGCAGTCGATAGGGTCGGAAACCATTGATCTGTGCATCGTCAAAGTCGATGTCAATAATGACTGTCTCGCCTCCATTTCGGTCCTTTGCCAGTACAATCTTTTGCTTGTGCAGTTCTTTGATGAACTTCTTCGTGTTCTTCCAGGATGTCTTCTTGATGTTGTAATGGCGACTTTGAGATCGGAGGTTAGGCTGGATCATATTGGCGATAATGAAAGATGGCTGTAGTGGAAAGTTCAGGCCGTAGTGAGGTGGGCTACCAGACTGCTTCGCTTTGTAGGCGGCATAAAGAAAGGCTTGATGGAATGCGTTGTCAATCTCTCGTGTCGTTGGTTCTTGTCCTTCGTCTGCATCGCCTGCCGTAGCGCGCGACTCTTCGGGTTGGGTGCTAGGTGATGGCTCGGTTGGTTGGCTTGCATCTTCCAGTGACACCTTGGTAAGCTGCGATGAGAGCCCTGCACCAAGACCGCTCCATGCTTCCAGGTATGAAGGTGGATCAATACCTCCACTGCCGAGCAACTTCCAGTTCCAACATTCGTCACCAGCCCAGTGAAGAGCCTTGACTGCGGCGCCCTTCTGTCCCCGTAAGTCGTCGGGAAGATTCTGCACATCGATTTGGCAGGTTCCGACCCAAATAGGCACTGTGTCGTTCTGGAGACCTGCGACAGCCACAACAGCGCCCGTGGTAGCTCGCTTATCCCAGGCGGAGTCTCTAGCTTTCACCAAACCGGGAACCATGAGATCGGCACCATGCTTGAGCTTCTCCTCAACGACAAAGTCGGGCGTGTGTAGAAGTGTGATGAGATTAGGGTTGCGCCACAGGGTGTAGACAGTCGGTATCAAGCGGGGGTTCTTTCCAGTCTGGAACCAGAGAACGCGTTCGTCTTGATCTGGGTGAGTTCCAATGTACACGGTTCCCTGCTCCGTCGCCGTGATGAAGCGGGCGGATGAAGTGGAATCTGGAAGCAGTGAGTTGCGCAGCGATGATAGTGTGCTTGATGATGAACCATCGTCGGATTGCTCTGGGGGAGGAACTTGGTAGTCGCGGATAATTTGGTCAGCGAGTTTTCGTCGATCTGACGAGCGCAAAGGCGCAAGGTTTCTGATATCGGGCTTGCGCTTGAACATGATTGAAGGATTTGATGAGATGAGGCAGGGATGTGATGGGCTTCCAGGCCTGGAGCTTGTGAAGTGTGGAGGAGATTTATTTTGTGGTGGTTATTCGTGGAGGGGCAGCAGTCGATTTATGCTGAGTCATCATTGCGTCATGGTCAGCCACCCCGCGTTAGGCAGTCGAGGCAGTGTTTTGTTTGTGAATCAGCAAATAAGTAGACTAATAATAAAAGCACTCCGGGTGACTCATACAGACTCATTTGCTGACATACATGATAGTGATAATAATGAGTAATTTAATAAGACTGTCACAGTTTGTTCGTAGTCGAGTCACGTTTTAGAGACTAGCCATTAATTATAATTACCCATGGCGTAAATGTGACCAATCGGAACGTCCCTTTCTGTTAATGGAGTCTTGTCTATCAAACATTTACCTATAAGCAAACGCTAGACATTTCTGTCAAGACCACCTACCTGCACAATCGTGACCAATCATCCAGCGGTTACTCTCGTGATACCCTGTGTCTCTCGGTCAACAAACACCGAGTTTTGAGTGAGAGTCTCCCAGAATGCCTGGCTTCTTCCTCAGAGATGCCCTCGTTGCAATCGGCATTCTCAAATCTGACAATGAGCCAACGCCTGTTACAAGTCTAATCAGTAATCTCCCGAGCTATCACCGAATCTTGATCAGTGGTCTCCGCAATACTGGAAAGTCAACTCTCCTCGAAAAGCATCTCGCGTCCAATACTAAGCATGTAACGACTTTCACCTTGTTTACTGTTTGCCATATCGATATCTACAGGTGTGGTAACGTTACTTTTCACGTCATGGATATCGGTTTAAGTCGGCCTGAAGGATTCCACACAATGGAACGAGCGTTTTTCAACCAAGCGGATGCAGTTGTTTGGGTCGTGGATGCGAATGATTGTGATACGCACGCAGAGTCGAAAGAAGAGTTAAGTGGCAAAGTTGATCACAAAGATGGCATGCCGAGGGATGCACCTCTTCTCATACTGGCCAGCCAGCGAGATCCAAAAGCATGACTATCATTTCTGAGTGTCTCGCTTTTGCCGACAAGTTTACAGGATGTTGAAGCTGTACAAAAGACGAAAGGTTTCTTCTTTGATCAAGGATCATCTGCACTTGCTACTCGACCACATGTGAGTTATCAGAATACCGGCATTTCTGTTTGTTAACATTTACAAAGACAGTTCTTGGCGCCAACATGCACACGGGAGAAGGTCTGCCGGAAGCGTTCAAATGGCTCAGCGAAAAGATTGCGAGTCGGACAAAGCACGACACGGTGGGTACTGAAAGGGTTAAAGTTTCGGTCCAAGATGAAGTCATCGCAGTATTGGAAAGTGGCTCTGGGCGGAGGTTTAAGCAAGAGCAATAGCCAGTAAACTGACTTGTCAGTCAAATAGTGTCGTCCAATGACTTTGTTGTCGGTGTTTCTTGATAGATCAACAGTTTTCTAGTAGCGCACTTGTGTTTAACCCCTTATCCCGACAGGCTTTAATTGCCATCCCAACCCCCAACTTTTCACGTCTCTTCCGTCACTTAATATTCTCTATACATACCCCGAAATAAACTCGTCTGCACTACTTGCATGCTTCACTGTCGCCTGAGTTGATCCCGAACATTGACCCTTCAACAAATGCCCGATTGGCAATTGTCGTTTCAGCCAACAAAAGTCTCTTCCAGGCAGACTCTACGGCAGCTCAGCCTCTTTGGGTACCATTTCAGCTCATCAGCAGCCGGTCTGAACTATCACTGTTGGCCGCTACCATTATGAGTCCCTTCCTCGTGGCTTGGGCACTGTTTACAGTAGCAGCCTCTTTACCCTTCCTTGAGGATTTCCACAAAACACTCAGGTATTGGCTTCTCATCGACTGGCCGAGGGATACTGCATGGGAGCCTTTTGACGGGCCTATATCGCCAGAAAAGCTGGAAATGGAATGGAATGGCACGCTAAGGGGTCCCAAGGTGTTTATCCCCAACCCAAGCTTCGAGCTGAACATGGGAAAGCCTTGGAAGTTGGTCGGGGACGGCGTGGAGGTCGTGAATAACATCTCTCTTTCTCGTAGAGGAAATAACTCCCTGTGAGCCAAAAGCACGAAAGCCCACGATCGCCTTTAGCTAACAATACTGTAGCCTATTCACAATTAGCGATCCAGAACAACTACCCTCGGTCTATTCTGTACATCTGAAAAGCCTGAGAGGCCACCAGGTCTATTATCTCACATTCAACTACCGCCTTGTCAAACTCAAAGGTATTACAAAGAAAAGGCCCTGTTTCATCACTATTGGGCTGGGCGACATGGTTGTGACATACTCCATATTCGTCAAACCGGGTGATCGACAAATGATGTATCACGGACACCTCCGCTATCAGAGTGTCACAGTGCCTATGTACTCCAGGGTCAGCGTTTCTCCTCTCGTTATCTCGATGTTCTGTGGTGAGAACCTTCGCACTGGGGATTATGCCACGGTATCAATCGATGACATACGTCTTGAGAAGGGCGAGGGGGTGTTTTCGGACTGGGCGTTTGATCTGCCTCGGCCAAGATATCGATATGGGTTGCGCGATGGGTATATTGCTGACTTCCAGCACCAAGGTGCCAAGTGGTATTTCTATGGCACCCGAACAAATATGCCAGTCAGCTGCAGAAAGTGGGATTGGGATTGCTATGTTGCGGGTGGTGACTATCGACGTCAGGATATTTGGGATGAGGGTCTGGGTGACTACTGGCCAAACGAGCATCAGCCAGCCCGTGAGGTCTCAGAGGTTCGTTAAACTACTGCTAGCTTATCGTCGCGATAGCGTCGGTAAGAAACAGGAGTGTTCAAATTATGGGTTGTCTCTGTCATATTCTCAGCATAAATGATACCACAGGATGAAGTCAGCACTTAATCTTAATAGTTTATGTGTGTTTATTGGTGGCATCAGACCCATTTCTAAGTTTAAAATTCTTGATCATCCACTGGTAAGTCTCAAAGACTCGTGCTCATAGGTGCCACCTCCCTTCTTTGTGGTTCACCACCTTGGTGACCATACGGTCTCCTCCAACTATCTCTTCTCAACATCTTCTAGTCTATGCTCCTTTCCATACGAACCCATGCTAGACCATCATACACCACTTTTATGACAAAGGAAAATATCTAAAACATTAAGATAATGTGATGTGGGGTTGGCATGTTGCGCTGCACTATTGCTCACAGCACAACATGCCATGCTCGCTTGCTTGACGAAATACCAGGAAACCTCTCCAATGCATCATGTTGTGTATATCATATTATCGGACACCAGCCTGCACCAGTCGGCTTTCGGCTGCGGGGTTGTTGAGAAACTTGGGTACAGAGTCCTGGTTGCAAAGTTAGTACAAGACCATGGTAAAACATGATTGGAAGTCGAGAGACTTACGGTAGCCATCAGTTTAAAGACTGCGTCATGGGCAGTCTCGAGTAAAGATACCACCTCCTTCAAGGTGTCCGCCACTGTCGCGTCAAGGGCTTGCGCCTGTGTCATGCGCTGCATAAGACTCGAGCGGATCTTGTGGTTCACGTTGACTTCTCGTGGTGAACCGGGAGCGAGGAAGGTGTTGAAGATGACGTGAGCTGTTGATAGCAGCTCGTTCATCTCGTTTTCCTTCTTGTCATTCTCAAGCATGGCCTTCGCATCACGGACAATGACGTCGACTTGCTCGTAGAAGGCAAGACCCTCCTCGCAGTATGTCTCACGGAGGTTTTCGCGGAACAGCAGACGCAGTGTGGGATCAAGCAGGATCTTCTCAAGCTTGTATCGGTTGCTCTCATTGACGCCGCCCTTTGCTGATGAGGAGTCGGTCTTGCCTTGTGATGAGCCACGACTGGAAGAGCTGGTTTCGACGAGGTCCTGGCCACGCTCAGACAGTTGGTAGATAGCGACAGGTGTGGGTTGGAAGAGCTTGCAGGCGGCGAACTGGTTCATGTAGACCATGTCGGCGTTCACAGACTCGATGAGGTTGTAGTGGACAAAGTGAGTCGCCATATTGACGGCTTCTCGTAGATCGACACATGTCGTGTTGTCTCGTAGCCACTCTGCTACAGATGAACCCATAAATGTATCATGGTATGTGCGGCCGTTTACCTTGCGTTCGGGTTGCATTCGGATACTTACAGCTCCTTCCGAGAGATGTCCCTTCTTTCCGCGACCGTCCACGCCAATTAGTCGACAGAAAACAACTTCAGTTGTTGCCCGATCGACGTGGCACGTATCGGTCTTGGTATCACGTTCCAGATACAACAAGGGTCCATTGATGAGATAATGCAATTCGCTCAGCTGATCCTGGTACAGTCCGTTGGATTGACAGAACCAGTCGAAAATGGTGATACCCTTTGATGTTGGTCTCCACACTCCTCCCAGTTTGAATATCTGATCAGGCTTTCCATCTGCGGACTCGATGTAGCGGGCATCGACGAATTGTTGGCACAGGTTTCGGGCTGTGTTTTGGTTCATAGAAAAGGTTGTTGTGGAGGTGGATACGACGGTGCCCAATGGGTTGTTGGGATCGGGCATTCGATTTGACTGTGTCAGTTTGAGATTGCCGAGGTTGTGAATAGCATCTTCTGCAAGGAAGGTGTGCTCGATCTTGATGAAGCGGACACGGTGAGGGACAAGAGGTAACAGACTGGCGAGGAGGGCTGAGAACAAGTCCTGAAGGTCCTGTGAAATGTCAGCGATTTGATTCGAGATGAATGAAACTCGGCCGGATATAGCCCGGACAGGGGATTACCAACCTTGGACTGTGGTCGGTCATCGTTGTTGGCGCAAAGCAAACGTGACGACGATTGTGTGATGGTTCCTCTCGACATGTTGGATTTGTGCATAGAAGCCCGCCTATCCAGTGAAAAGCCTGTTGTATCGAGCATTACTTTGGAATGAAGAAGAAAAGCAGATTGCCACACAGCACAGTCAGGTTAGTCAATAGACCCAACTCAATTCAGGGGTGCGGAGCTGGGAGGTAATATAGATAGGAAAGGGGCCATACATTACTCGTGCGGCCGTCATGCGATTCCTCATTGAGAGATAGTCAAGCGGAGAACCACATGGCAAGCCGCAGGACCACGGACTGACTAGAACTTGATGAAGATTAGCTTCGCGACATCCACGTGTTGCGACATGGTAGATTGGATCGGGAGGATGTCACAATACTCCATCCTGGTCCCTTGATCCGTCTGCAATGGAAAATCATGCGCAGCCGCAGTACAGGGAAGAAACCTAGCTACCTGGCTCTGCCCTGATGGCTCAGCCAATGTTGTGCATAACATCTGTTTATTCCCACCGGGAACGAGTGTGATCCGGCTTCCCCTTTCTACGGACTCTCTGACCCCATTGAAGCAACAAGGTTTACGTCTAGGTCGTCTCTAGCTTAGCATTATCACTTTGTAGCCTCGGTATACCGATTTCAGCCAATTATCGTTTTGCTGCCGCCTAAAACGAAGACCCTTGTCCTTGAAAATCTTAAACATTGTGGCAAACGTTTTCCAGGACAAAATTGTGCATCGAAACGTCTTGGCTGGAACAAGTCTGCCCGAGAATAGCAACGAATACGACATAACCAGATACAGTAGTTACAACCACAGATTTTGCCTGGCTTCCGTTATACAGAACATGAAGATATGCTGGATATGACTTTGTTGATGATTGATCGACTAGGCTGCAGATCAACATGCTGTGTGTAATAGTAACATGGCACTACTTTCCACTTTTCATCTCTGCAATTTACTGCTTGCGGTTCCGCTGAGGGAGGCAGCGACTGGGAGGGCAGCACTGACTGATCCCCGGGCCCCGAAATCCTGCGGCTTAGCGTTGTGGCGCTAATCAGGAGCCGCCGCCTGAGACACTACCTGTCGCCTGTTAGCCTGTTCATAAGTACTTGGCCATAAAACCCTCTTCCGATCCATACGGAGTTAAGAATTGGAGTCTGACTCAGCCAGAAAAGTGCGTGGCTTGAGGCTCAAAGCTGCGCTACACTACGGACTACTGAGTACACTGGAACAAGATAATGCGAATTAAATCTTACGGTTTCCACTCCATGTTCATTCGTCAATCTGCCCATCCCATCTCATCTGTCTTTGGTCGCGGAGATCACCGAGATCTTCCCTTGACCCGACTTGTCGATTATTATGCATGCTTGCGTTCCATTGTTGTGTTTTGGATAGCCGAGGTGGAACATTGACTGCCAAAGTGTTGAGTTGAGGTTTTCTGTTTCGCTAGTCATGTATCGACAGTTGTCTTTTCCAGCACCGTTTCAATTCATCCCCTCTCCCAAAGACCCAGCCACTC
The DNA here is from genome assembly GCA_014899075.1 of Fusarium goolgardi. Taxonomy (NCBI): domain Eukaryota; kingdom Fungi; phylum Ascomycota; class Sordariomycetes; order Hypocreales; family Nectriaceae; genus Fusarium; species Fusarium goolgardi. The sequence goes on from JAAVUI010000344.1 coordinate 14,973, forward strand.
TGCACGTTCTCTACGGTCTTCTCAAGTCCACTGTAAACACTTGACTAGTTCCAACCAAGACTGACTGTAAATATCGCCCTAGGCCGTGCCATCTCTACTTCGCTCACCTTTTTTCACTTGTCCTCCAACACTAGCTTTTAGTCTCAATTAATCCAACCCCATTTGCTTGGACGTGGCGATCCTCCGCTGCCTGCCCCAGATGTTCATTGACTAGAGGGCGTTGGCGCCAGTGACCCTTGGAAAAGAGTTTCCGGTGCAGGGACGTTACGGTACCATTTTTGCACAGTTCGCAAGCTAAAATCACCCGTCGACCGCTAAAATAGAACGAGAAGTGATATGGTTGACAAAGGCCCGACGTCACTCTCGCGTGGGAGATGAAAGGTTGACTCGGTTACCAATTGTTCGTATTAAGATCTGTGCTCAGGCTTAAATGAGGCTGATATTTTGAACAGGAGAATCATCCCACGTGGAACCCTGGGAATCGCTTTATAGCTTCACAGCGATCGTTTGATCGAATGCGCCCTATTCATGAGATCTGACCAAAATATACACTGCTAGTCTTGGATAGCCCCTACATTAAACTTGATACCAGATTCAAAGCTTCTCAAATGCCTTGGCCATTATTCACAGATGATATTCGCGCTCATAGCTTGTGAAACTCCTGAATTCCAATTGCGTTCCAAAACGGAGCGCAATCTCGGGTTATGGTTATGGGTCAACCAGCCTATAGACCTTGATACGAAGGGCCTCTCAATCGCGGCTCCAAGAGTCGGTACTAGAAAGAAATACCGAAGTCGACAGAATACCATGTAACACAACACTTCTCATCCGTCTCAAAAAAAAAAGCAGACTAGCAATGCAGAAAAAAACCGGTAGCGTACCAAGTCGTGCCCAATCCAGCTTCTCGTAACTGACTCGTGAACTCTCTGAGCCCCATGTTCCGCTCTTCCGAAACCTCTAGACTCAGCCATTCGCTCTTAGTTCTAATTTTCCACGTGGCCGACACGTTTTCGTGCTCGAGACCATGACTGAGGACTGTACTAAAAGGACCCGTTTACGGGTTTGTTAGAGGTACATGATTACCTCGGTAAGCGCAGTTTGATGCCGAGTGTGATGTACCGGCATAAATGCAGTGTTTCATTGACATTGTGGGACAGGTAGATAATAATAAAGAAGGAATAGGATTGGTTCCAAGATCCCAGCACTGCGGAAAGTGTGCTGATTGAGTTTGTACTTGAGCCAGCGGCCCCATATAACCTCCGACTCGGTTTGTTTTAAAAACGAAGTCCTATCGTAGGTATCCTCCAGTCGATCAAGTCTCCATAACCGCGAGAACTTCTCCACGACAACGAAGAACCAATCCAAGAAAGGTGATTATCGTCTAGCAACATGGCTTAACGAGCTAGTTTTATGAGACACGTGGCAGATAGGCAAAATGGCAGTTACAACGCCTTAATATGAGATAAAGCTATACTGTAGAGGCTAGAAAGATTATCCGTGTGGAGGCGCCAGCGGCTCAGCTATTCCACTCCCGAGAACTCAAACTTGAGTCGAGGGGCTGCTCCTCATGGATTCTTCAATGACGATTGTCCGAGTAAGTTGATCGTCGTTAGGCAGTCCCACGGACCATGCGAGCTATGTGAGTGGGATTTCAGCACTACCAGAGACTGCCATTGTTGAACTTTACGGCGACAGCCACAATAGGGATAAGACATCTTGTTCATCTAGGCTAGTTACACAGGGAAGGAGTTATCCTCGTGACCATTCAATAAAATGTAAACCAGGTAGTTGCATAAGTTACTAATCAACGGAAAGGCCGAAAGATGAGTCGTGATAATAACTAGAGTTGTGTCCATCGGTCGATCTGTGAGTTAGTAGTCACTAAAAGCTAGTTGCTGGAAGAGGGAAACTTGAAATGATTCCTGCTAGAAGGATGATTCCTTGTGAAGAGGTTGGTTGGCTAGGTGATGCATAAAATTGGGAGATGGCTTACCCTAGGGTGCAACGACAGATCAAAGGTACAGCTTTGGAAAGGACAATGAGCCCATCCCAGTACATGTAATAGATAGCAATTCCCTAAGTTCATTTTGCAGGTAGGTACCGATACTCGTTGCGAAAATGCTGGTTTAGAAGAAAACGTGAAGGATCATAGGTTTTACACTGCTTAATGTTTCAAGTCCCGATGAGTTGAAAGTTAAAATTCTGCGGCTACCATAACAAACACTGTTAAGAGGAGTTTAAGTAGAATCTCTTCACTTCTCTGAGAAATCTGAAATGCCTTTACATATTGTCCTATCCATAGACACTCATCCTGTGATCTGTTAATACCTCTGTTTTACAGATATAGACCACGAGCAGCTATTTGGCCGTCTGCCGAATATAAAGACCGAGAAACAGACCTCGTATCATCCAATAAAAACTCGCTGCGGGCGAATGGTTTAGTGGTATAATACTCCCTTAGCATGTTTCCTCCTCTGGAATTGTCATTGGGAGTGGTCCAGGGTTCGATTCCCTGTTCGTCCAAGCTTGGTGGTTACAATCCACTATTATCCGCTCTTTTTGCTTGTTGCATCTGCTTCACTACCCATTCCATCTTTTTTCCCTCTTTGTAAGAGCCTGGTCATTCCTACAGGACTTGGTTTAATTGTAAGAGAGACCGGTTAACAAACAACCAAGAACTGGAAGAGCGATAGCAGTATTCCAAGTAAACGTATTAGTGCCAGGGGACAGCATCACATGGCCGTAATGACAAACCGCTGTTTTTAACCTTTACTCTAGGCTCCAGCGAGGGGTGACAAAAGGCCTGCCATTGGTGCGCATCCTTCTTTCTCCAACTGCAATAACAAAAGACAGTGGTTGTCCAATTACAACAGTCAATTTGGGCGAGAGGCTTTTACTTGCATGAGTCCAAGACATTGAGATACGTGAAGCTACGTCACAAACAGGAAAGAGATGTTCCATCAGCTCATAGACTGCGTCCCCTGAACCAAGATCAAGGTTGAACGTTAGTCCCCCATACGGGGAAACTCTCTCCGACGACCTAATCAAGGAATTTCGTCATGACTTCTTCTTTCCCCCGCACAAGTCCTTTACGCGGGGACCCCGCAAACAAAGCAATGCTTCAGGGGTGAAAGGCCAAGCAACGGGCCTGTTTTCCTGAAAGGGAGAGGTCACGACACCATGAAAGCTCCTGCCGCACCATTCATATGCCGACGCTACAATTAAGCATCTTTCAGAACGTCGGTAGATATTCCGAACTCGTCTGGTAGCATCACGAGTTAGATATCTGGACAACGATACCGAGGCTACAATAATAAATATAGTCACTATAAAAAGACCAAAAGACCATCGTTTTAGGACAGCTTAGATCGTGCCACTCATCTGCATCTCGTATCGATCATGCGTTTACAATCCATACTCTGGGGAGGCCTTTTGGGTCTTTCCACCGTCCTGGCTGCTCCCACCGCCAACTCAGACATTCAAAAGCCACCTTCTCAGGTCAAGCGTGTCGTCCCTACTTCAACCTTCTCCAACAACGTCATATTTTCTCCTCCCTCTAATGCCGGGTGGACCGATCCTCGTGTACTCTACGCTCGTGCCATCCAGCTCTCAGATGGCTCTCTTCTCTCCACCTGGGAGAACTACTCACCTGAGCCACCGCTGGTTTACTTCCCCATCTATCGATCCACTGATGGTGGTGTCAAGTGGACTCAGATCGGAAAGGTTCAAGACACTGTTAACAACTGGGGATTGCGATACCAGCCTGATCTCTATGAGCTACCTCGAGCTATTGGAAAGTGGCCCAAGGGCACTATCCTGGCTACTGGAAACAGTATCCCCACAGACCTGAGCAAGACCAAGATCGATGTTTATGCCAGCACCGATGGTGGAAAGACCTGGACGTTCACCAGCTCCATCGCTTCTGGAGGAGAGGCTCGACCTAACAACGGCTTGACCCCTGTCTGGGAGCCTCACATGATGGTCTACAAGGAAAAGCTTGTGTGTTACTATGCCGACCAGCGTGACTCCAAGCACGGCCAGAAACTCTCCCACCAAACCACCACGGACCTCGTGAGCTGGTCTGCCCTTGTCAACGATGTTGCTGACAGCAACTACAACGCCCGCCCTGGTATGCCCGGAATCACTCTCCTACCAAATGGCCAGTACATCTTTGTCTACGAGACCTGCGGCACCGACGGCTGCCGTGTTCACTACCGTCTGAGCGCCGATCCACTCAACTTCGCTGCTGCCAAGGATATTGCTCTTGTTTCCAACAAGGGCACTCGTCCTGTCAGCTCACCTACTGTTGTGTGGAGTTCAGTTGGCGGTGACAATGGAAGCATTATTGTCAGCGCCGGAAGCCAGAGCCAGATCTTTGTCAACAAGAACCTGGGCGCTGAAAACTCTTGGGTGGAGTTCGCTACACCTCAGCCCAACGCGTATACTCGAGGCCTTATGACTTTTAAGGAGAACGATAACTTCCTGCTTATCATCGGTGGTGGATGGTTGCCTCCAAGCTCTACTAATCAAGTCAGCTTGAGTGTCATCGACCTGAAGAAGACTGGATTGTAGGTCGTATAGATAAGACAGCCGAACTACCGATGGATACCATACCATTACTCTGTACTTTTTGGTCAAACATAGAAATTAAACTCACACACGAATTATATCATTGTCGTTCCAGAATACCGTAACTGTCATATCACTAAGGAATTGATGTGCATAGCAGATTCCTTCGCCTTTTTGCAACCCATATATACTCGATGTCTTAGTACACCTTCGACGAGATTTATTATTCATTGAAGGTGTGAAGTCGAGTTGTAAAGCAATAAATAAAAGAGGACAGTCGCCACTATATATCAATCTTGACCTTAGTAACAATTTGTAATTGCTATGCCTATGCTGAATCGACTATTGTCCGCACCCGTATAAGGTGCTACGAGTTCATATCGAGCTCGCTAAGATGTAGAATGGACTATTGTCTCGAATAGAAATATCTTGCTAGACGTCTTCATCTCACTACTAATTGAACCACTGTGATAATCATCACCTAAACGCAAGAAGCGCAGATCTCGGATGTAACTATCTGTAATTTGGACACGTCGCTTTCTTTGCAATGGATTGCCAGGCATGAGATAGCCGCATTCTGGGTGTTCCCAGCGCTTTTGCAACGGCAGGGTATATCAGCGAGGTTCGTACACCCAACCTCAAACGCCGCTGAGGTAAGACACGGGATCTTGTCAAGTGTTAGCATGACGCCAACATCAGTTGCAGATATCTACTAACCCCACAAGTTGGGATGGAGGAAGTCTGGGTACAGTCAGTGGCCACGGTCATTGTTGCCGCCAGAGTTTTGTAGACGACAGTGACGAACGGGATGGAGAATGATCTGGCCCGCATCTTCGCAGATGTCCAATTGCATAGACGTTGGGAAGGGCTGTTGAGAGCTACTGATGATCAATTCGAGAAGAGAAAGACTCATGGTATTTATAAGAATTGGGTTCGTCAGTACCTAACCTACTATTGAGAATCAGATAGCATCTAGTCCCCAAGTCGGCTGAAAGCGACTATGTACTACTTCGTGTTAAGGCTTTCTGTTATACTACTATAGTCGTGCGATTGAAAACATCCCAACCGAAAACTCGCTTTGGTGACGCATGTTGGTAGCATAATTTACGGAGGTGCCGTCTAGGAGTAACATCATCTTCACAGTGAGTTGACTTCGCTCATTCGTGTGGCGCCTTAAAGAACGACTTAACACATGGTTGCAGAACACAGTCAATCTGTTTCAAATCATCCATCACTCCCTCACGTGCTCATAATAGAAAAAGACATGCTTCCAACGTATACAATATTCGCGTAACTGAGATGGTCTGTATCCAGGCATGTAGTGTCATATATGTCCTGATAGATATACCAAATCTAAGCACAAGCAGTGCAGACAGCAGCAGCGGCAGCCTGGACGGATAGCGCCAGTGGAATTCCACAGTTACCGACGACACATCCAAGAGCTGAAGCCTGAATCACATCAGAGCTAGCACACTGGCAGGCAATGTCGCTACATCCGGCAGCAGAAGCTGCAGAGGTGATACAGGGAGCCTTAGCAAATCTGTTAGTACATGATGTATTCTGGTACCGACTGTGTCACTTACACCGCAGGTGGGAATGGCTGACGTCTCAGGGCAGTCAGTTGGCGCGGCCTGTGGAAGGGCGAAAGCAGTGCCGAGGAAAGCGGCCACGATGAACGAAGTGGTGAATTGCATGTTTAGTGACTTGATGGAATGATATGAAAGTTTGTGTTGAATTGCTGAGTTGTTTCTATCGAACTTTGAAGGACCATGCCGTGGTATTTATAGGCGAATTCTAACTCTCGCTGTGTTTCCCCGCCCTCATTGTTTTCCCAGTGCATGTGAATACCATATTTTCCATACTTCTCCAGCGCTTGAAGAAGCTTCAGTGAAGTCTCATGAGAAGATCGTTGCCGTCGCGTCCCCTGTATTCCAGCCATTTGAGACGGAAGGGGGTTCCTCATGTGGCATAATGACTTGTAGATCGGCTCACGATTAAGGTCGAATCCAGACTCAGCGACCGGCCAGCCAGGAAAAGGCCGAGAGGCCGAGGCTTGTAACTTCGTGTCACCTTTGAAAACATCACACGTGAAGCTTTTATTGACAACATGTTACTATTATATCAATCGAGAGCAGGGTTCCCCACAAACATTTCCTGGGGTAGCGGAAGGTGGTAATGTGCCGTTACATTGGCAGCAAGGAACTTGGCAAGACTAGTAGATATCGATATCCTTGCTAATATGTAGACGTCCGGTATAGGAAATTCTTAAAACGCTTCATCTACCGTCGCAACATTATTTGTTGATATTATTGAGTACATACTTTACGGAGCGGGGTTGTTGTGGTAGAACAAAATCCATTAAAGGAGAATCGGTAAGACGATGTCATGCGAAAGCGAATGTGATACATGTGAGCCAAAGAACCACTTCCTGTTTCACTGTGGAAGTGCCCATTCCTTCATCCATTGCGCTTCCCGTATTTGATCAGCGCTCGGCCGCTCGCTAGGATGGTGGTCAAGTATTTCCCTTAGCATGGCCTGGAAAGCATGACTTACATCCTCATCGAGTCCTCCCATGTGCTTTTTGCGCCCTGACTTTGAACAGCTTCTTCAAACCGCTGATCTTACAAGACCCTCTTAACTGCAACATACGTTCCGTGTTTTAAACGCTCGGATCGCTTCTCTTATTTTCCCCACCGCTTATCTATAGAGTGAGCAAGAATATAGACCTGTTCAGTTGTGGTAATATCTTGATGTGATAAGCAATGGTTTGGAGGCAATTTTGGGTCTTACAAACCTATGGACACTAGATAGAAGATAGAGAGGATATATTGTCTCTTAATGTACTTCTGACTGTTCCAACCCATGAGAAGTGTATGATCCAAACGCCTTTTCATCAACATGGAAAAAGATGTACCGTGTCATAACAATCAAACCAAGGACTCGGACATGGTAATGCTGTGGCTAGTCAATAAAGTAGTCATATCATGAATGGAACTCTCAGCGGAAGCAATTTCCCATCACTACAGCGAATCGCTATGAGATGGGGCTTATAAAGCTAATTACAGAGCCGTCCCTCAGTCATCGTGCAGAGGCTGGCTAATAGCCGGTGATGTGTTTTCTCAATTGAGCAATTTGGCAAAGCAAACAATTAACAAACCTCCAGGCTGACTACTCCTGAGTCACTTGCTGCTTTTTGTGGCAGAGACGATCAGATGCAGCCCAGAAGACTTAACTCAACGTCCGACAATAGATGAAACAACGTCCGTCCGCAATCTCGAAAGTGCGGTTGGGGTTTGAAACGTAGTCATGCTCAGTGGTTTCAATGATATAATTGTGAAATCCTTTATGTATGAAGTGCTCTGCAACTTGTCATGTCAAGTCCGCTTCTTATTGGCGAATATCCGCGCCGATAGAAGAAAGATATTCACATTGTTGCTGTAAACCCTTACTGATCTTCTCCATGCTCGTGCTACCACCAGTCTCAAACACGATACGGTCTTTTCCCTTCTCCGTCCATATACCCCACTTGACAGAACCCTCATGACGATACGTGTTCGGGTCGAAGGATCGAATAAAGCTTGACCAATAACCCTGAACAACTGGGATAACGGGTGCGTTCTTCTCACCTGGAAAGTAACTCGCGGGAGGATTGTTGTTACCAAGTCCAGGTCCGAAGATGGCATTCAACTCAGCCACGTGTGGGACACCAAGACCCTGCGCCATTTCATCAGGGTCTTCCACGTTGTACCGGTAGTTCCAAGATTTGGAAACACCGTACTTGGTCAGGGCATTGGAGATGTAGAGACCCGGGCACATATATCGCATGTCTCCATATACTGTGCTAGCCTGTCTCCAATAACAACCGGCATTGGGGCAGGTGTCGTTCTTGTTGGGGTAGAGATCGTTGATCTTTCCGAGCTGCTCCAATGTCAAGAAGGGGAACTGGGCTTTGAGGAACTCGTCACTGTCGGCGATACTGGCGGCATCCTGTGGCGCAAATGGAGTTCCACCGTTGGTATCATCACCTGTGATAAGAGGGACCTTGATGAACCTTCCTTGCTCGAAGAGCTTATATGTCAGGTCAGGGATCAAGTCATTGTCGAGTGAAACAGTCCACATGTAAAGAGGAGCTTTGGAGCTGCCTTCAAATGGGATAGCCTTGTTCACTTTCTGTATGTCTTCGGGTGCCTTTGAGCGGATGCACCGTAGAACATCCTTCTTGGAACCAGCGCAGCCAAGGCGAATAGCCAGGTTCTCGTATTGGTAGGAAGACTCCTTGGGAGTCAAAAGTGTGCTAAAGGAGACGGATTCTGCCGCAGCGCCGTGGAAAAGTCCTTCATTCTTACCGCCATACGCACTCAAGTGAAGACTGACGCTTGCAGCACCAGCAGAGTCGCCGCCGATGACCACATGGTCTGGGTTTCCTCCAAACTTGGCTATGTACTTCTGAACCCATTGAAGGGCCTTTCGCTGGTCATGAAGACCAAGGTTGGGCTTGATGTCGGCACCATCGTTGAGGAATCCATAGACGCCAACGCGATAGTGGATGCTGACTACAATCATATCCAGATCGCCAGCCTTGACGAGACCCGTTCCGTTGACTTTGGGATTGGCATTACTGTTGAAACCACCTCCCTGAATGTAGAAATAGACTGGAAGCTTGTCTTTAATTGAGGCATGTGTCGGAGCCCAGATGTTGAGGAAAAGGCAATCTTCAGCTTCGGTATCACCGATGACCTTTGGGTCACTGCTCGTTCCGATGCAAACAGGCTTGCGCTGTTGTTGATGTCAGTTGATATCCTGCAATTCTATTCTAGAGAGATGTTTTACCTTGGTAGCATCTTGTACTGCCCTTACGCGACTGGGATCTCGGGGCAGTGTCCATCTCAAATCTTTTACTGGTGCAGAAGCATAACGCACACCAAGCCATTCCGAGACGCCATTCCCAAGATTTTTACCCTTGTACTTGCTGTATCCGAGATCGACAGTAGAGTCTACTGCGATGGAGGGAAGAGCCAGCGCTGCAAGCAGCAGTAGACGAGATACCGACTGCATGGTAAAGTTAATTAATGTATAGTAACACTATTATTAAAACACGAGAGAAGCTGATGGCAAAAATTACGATATAAGTCGTTTTCGGTTCTTAAAAGTTGATGCCGCTCTCGGCGCTTCGCCGGCGTTTTATTCCAAGTTTGCTAGACCAAATCCTCAATTTTTCCTTTCGAGAGATCACGAGTCGAAGTTTCATTTCTCTATTAGGTCAAGCTTTCAAAGTCCGGGGAAACAAAGTGGTGCGTTGTGTGGGGGATGGGGAAACGAGCAGGGATGATCTTGTTGAAATACCATGGTTTACCCAGCACTGAAAAGTGATTAGGCCGGGACTGGGTATCGTTCCGTCTGTGCATGAGCAATATCCTCGTATTGGATTAGCCTTCGGCTTTCCAGCAAGCAAATGTCACATAATGTTTGCCGAAGACCTGACACGCAATTATCCTGGACTGACGTTGCCAATTTCCGTCTTAGTGGCACTACTCACTCCTAGAAAAGGTATTTCTATCTATAGGAAACAGGGTTGTAAA
>JAAVUI010000345.1:0-14025 GCA_014899075.1 Fusarium goolgardi
GTAGTAGGTAGTAGGTAGTAGGTAATAGGTAGGCAGTTCCTAGGTACTGTAGAGGCTATTATTATACCTTACTGTAATAGAGTCTCCTGCCTGGTATGCAAACAAGCGCACCGAGAACGACTAAGGCAGTAATAATAAATCAGGGACTGTCTTGATCGAATATTTGCCTAGCCTTGTAAATATGAGCCTAAATATTTGTGTTAAATTTCAGTCTGCCTTATTGCATATAGTACCTACCCAAGGTCACTTAGGCCGTGATCCGAGCTGCGAAGAGTGCTGCTATTAGCAAGTGCCGGCCTGTTCAGGTCAGGGCTGCTTCTCTCCCGCCTTCCCTTCAAAGATCGCATGCAACTTTCGAGCTTCAGAAACCACATCAAGGGAGGCCTCGGAGTCAGACCACTCTTGCTTTATTTACTCCAATATTCTCACAGCTGTCACACTTTCTTGAAGTACTACTACTCAGTATACAGCTTTCATTTCTGACACACCTACCATCAGTCTTACACTAGTTACCATCGCCAAGATGGCTGGCCCCGATCTATCAACGGAAGCCAAGACAAGGGCGAACCTATTAGACACTTCGGACCGTTGACTCCAGATCCAGGCACCGAAGACATGTTTAGGACTGAACAAAACAGATTCGCTTTTAGTCCAGGACAACTTTCCAAACTACTTAACCCCAAGAGCCTCGACGCATTTTATGCCCTTGGGGGACTCGACGGCATAGAAAAAGGACTGCGGACTGATCGCAGTGCAGGTCTTGGCATCGACGAGTCGACATTGGACGGCGAGGTTAACTTCCACGATGTCGCGCCCAAGGGAACACCAGTATATGGCACTGCTGGCGATTCTATACCCGAGAGCAATGTTGAAGCGGCAGTACACATACCCCCTCCAGACGACCCGAATCCTACCGGCCCCTTCTGCGATCGGAAGAAGGTATTCAGAGATAACGTGCTTCCTGAGAAAAAGTCCACGTCCTTACTCGAGATTGCCTGGACTACCTACAACGACAAAGTTCTCATTCTCTTGACCATTGCTGCCGTGGTATCGTTAGCCCTTGGCTTGTACCAGACTTTTGGTGGTGAACATAAACCAGGGGAGCCAAACGTTGAGTGGGTTGAAGGTGTGGCGATTATTGTCGCCATCGTGTAAGCCACTGCTCCAATTGTCAGTACTTGGTGAACTAACAGAGGCAGCATTGTTGTGCTTGTCGGTACAATCAACGATTGGCATATGCAGCGGCAGTTCACCCGTCTGACAAAGAAAACCAACGACCGTATGGTCAACGTGATTCGCTCCGGAAAACCTCAAGAAATCCCAATCAACGATGTGATGGTTGGCGATATTATGCATCTCGCTACCGGAGACATCGTGCCCGTAGATGGTATATTTATCCAAGGCAGCGCTGTCAAGTGTGACGAGTCCTCAGCTACTGGAGAGTCTGATCTTCTGCGAAAGACTCCAGCTGCGGACGTTTTTGACTTGATGCAAAAGCCAAACACCAAGGACGTCGAGAAGCTTGACCCCTTTATAATCTCGGGAAGCAAGGTCAGCGAGGGCAACGGAACTTTTCTCGTCACTGCTGTGGGTGTCAATTCCAGCTACGGTCGTATTTAAATGGCCCTTCGAACCGAGCAGGAAGATACACCGCTCCAGAGGAAACTAAACGTCCTGGCAGATTGGATTGCAAAGGTCGGTGCTGGCGCTGCTCTGCTGCTCTGCTGCTCTTCATTGTGCTTTTCATCAAATTCTGCGCCCATCTCCCGAATAACCGTGGCTCCCCTTCTGAAAAGGGCCAAGATTTCATGAAGATTTTCATCGTCTCCGTCACTGTCGTCGTTGTGGCGGTCCCCGAAGGATTGCCCTTAGCAGTAACACTAGCATTGAGCTTTGCGACGGTCAAGATGCTTCGTGATAACAATCTTGTTCAAATTCTTAAAGCTTGCGAAACCATGGGAAATGCCACAACTGTTTGTTCCGACAAGACTGGCACATTGACGCAGAACAAAACGACTATCGTCGCTGCCACTCTTGGCAAAACCACGAGTTTCGGCGGTATTGGTGCGCCCATGGACAAGTCGATAAAAATCGACCAGGAGGCAATTACTGTGCCCAATGTTTCGGAGACCGAATTTGCGGATGGACTAAGTCAGGAAGTCAAAGACCTCCTCGTCCGTTCTAATGTCCTAAACTCAACTGCCTTTGAAGGTGAACAAGATGGGCAGAAGACATTCATCGGATCCAAGACTGAGGTCGCGTTACTGACCCATTGCCGAGACCGCCTCGGATCGGACCCTGTTGAAGAGATTCGATCGACTGCCGAGATTGTACAGACCGTCCCTTTTGACAGCAAACACAAGTATAGTGCTGTCGTCGTAAAGCTGGCTGATGGGAGATACAGAGCATTTGCGAAGGGTGCTTCGGAGATCCTCCTGGGCAAATGTACCAAAGTTCTCGAAACCACATCTCAGGGGGGGCTCACATCGACCCTCCTGACAGATACCGAGCGAGACATGTTCAACTTGGTCATCAGCTCCTACGTAGCGCAGACTCTCCGAACCATTAGTTCTTCTTATCGAGATTTTGAAGCGTGGCCACCTGAAGGGGCCGTTTCCCCAGAGAATCCACGATATGCAGACTTTAATGCTGTGCATCGAGACATGACATTGATCAGTATCTACGGTATCAAGGACCCACTAAGACCGACCGTCATCAGTGCCCTTGAAGACTGCCGTCGAGCCGGCGTGGCTGTGAGAATGGTTACAGGTGATAATATTCAGACAGCTTGTGCTATTGCTTCTGAATGTGGAATGTTTAGACCTGATGAAGGCGGCATCGCAATGGAGGGCCCGGACTTTCGAAGACTTCCGCCTGGGGAGCTGAAAGAGAAAGTGAGACATCTTCAGGTACTGGCTCGTTCAAGTCCTGAGGATAAACGCATTCTGGTCCGTACCCTTAAAGATCTTGGGGAGACGGTCGCTGTAACTGGTGATGAAACAAACGATGCTCCCGCTTTGAAGATGGCTGATATCGGATTCTCCATGGGCATTGCTGGGACTGAAGTAGCCAAGGAGGCATCGTCAATTATCCTTTTTGATGATAAGTAAGTCAAGTGCTCGCGGAGAAGCAGGAATAAGGCTAATAAGTTCCAGCTTTGCTTCCATCGTAAAAGGTTTGATGTGGGGTCGTGCTGTCAACGATTCCGTCAAGAAGTTTCTCCAGGCAGGTTTTCAAGTCGGCTAGTTTCTGGTAATGACTAACGAACAAATAGTTCCAGCTGACTGTCAATATTACAGCCGTGGTATTGACATTCGTATCAGCTGTCGCAAGCAGCACACAGGAATCTGTCCTCAATGCCGTTCAGCTTCTGTGGGTCAACCTGATCATGGATACCTTTGCAGCACTTGCACTTGCGACAGATCCCCCTACTCGTAGTGTACTTGACCGAAAGCCAGATCGAAAGTCTGCACCTCTCATCACATTAAGGATGGCGAAAGATGACTATAGGACAAGCTATTTGTCAGCTTGCCATCACCTTTTTGCTGAACTTTGGTGGCAAGAAACTTCTGAGTTGGTACGATGACTCTGAAAAGGATGCCAAAGAGCTGAAGACACTCATCTTCAACACGTTTGTCTGGCTGCAAATATTCAACGAAATCAAGTACGTTTAAAGGCATCGATATCGTGTCAATACTCGCTAACTCGGGGGTTTTTAGCAATCGTCGTCTGGATAACAGGCTCAATATCTTCGAGGGTCTTCATCGCAACATGTTCTTCATTGTTATCAACCTCATCATGATCGGAGGCCAAATCCTTATCATATTCGTGGGAAGTGATGCCTTTGAGATTGTTCGCTTGAGCGGGAAGGAATGGGGATTGTCGATCGGCCTAGGAGCAGTATCTATTCCCTGGGGTGCAGCCATCAGGCTCTGCCCTGATGAGTGGATTGCTGCTTGCCTCCCAGGTTTCCTTCATAGAAGATGGATCTCACCCCCAGAGGCCGATCTTGCTGCTGAAAAGCCACTGGACCCGGACGATGAGTTCATGCATAGGTATAAGGAGAAGACCAAAGAAAAGGCGCAGGGGGAGACAAACGCTCAGCCAGAGAAGTCAGGAGCAGTTGTTGGCCATGTTGCTGAAAGGGGTCACTCCTAGGTGGAGTGTATCCGTGAATGAGAGTAAAAGGATGATAGCATTGAGCGTATACTGACGGGTTTACTACACGATCCTGCCTTGGACCTGTGATAACAACCATTAAACTGCTTGAACTGATAAATCTTTAGGGTATTGCATAAAGTTGAAGAGCTGTTTTTGAAGATCATTTGTTCACTCCAGGAGTCATCTTGCAGAGTTTTGGACGTAGCTCTATAGCGAATAGATAGTTGTAATGTTTGTTGCCAAAGTCTCAATACAAATACAACAGGTACTAGACTTGTTGAGAGTTGATGTGACTTGAGTTTGATGGCATGAAGGAGTTAGGTAGGGTACTAGAAAAGCTGGTCGCATATGGCCAAAGAGACGAAATTAGCAAGTCACTTTATGCTATAGATAAGGCCCATACTCTTAGGCTATTTAGTTTTGTACTCTAAAACTGGGAGGTCAACTTTTCTGTTACCCATTAGCCATTACATGGTAGTTAAAGTGGGACTCGTGATATCTGGCTGAGCCAACCAATCACAGCCAAGGTAAAGATGTCCCCGGAACTTCGCGAATTTCCTGGCCTGACAATCTCTAGAAACTCCCCATCCTTCAACCGAAGCCTCACAATCGCCCGTCGCAGACGTCCACCCCCGACCCCTAGCCGTGTTCTAGACGCCCAATTGCGCTCATCAATCAAAATGGTAAGATGACTCCAACCACTGAGCCCTCCATGTCGACTCCAGTAGCTAATCGCGCACTCACATAGGCCTTCGCCAACACACTCTACAGGCAAGTCACAGCGGCAACAACGACGAACAGATCACAACATACCGGATCTCGAGACTAATACGAATCAATTATGCAGGAGCCTGTTCTCCACCAACTACCTGATGCTCGCGACCGTTTTCTCCGCCGGCTTTGCTTGGGAGATGTAAGAACACCTCTACTTCGAACAAACGGGGGCAGGGTACTGATTGAAATGCAGCGGCTTCAACAACGTCATGGACAAGGTCTGGGATAACAACAACCGAGGCGTACGTTCGATCCTGCCGAGTCAATTTTATTTTACTGGATACTAACCAGGTTCGCAGCGACAATGGAAGGACATTCGACACAAGTTCATTGAGGGCGGCGATGAGGACGAGGAATAAAGCAAAGCGGCTGACCCGGGAATTGATTATCGAGCAACGGACGAGGCGAGGGACTGAATCCATGTCACTAGCCGTGTACAAATTAGAAGAGAATCAGAGGCAGGATTTCACACACAACGTTTCCCTATATCCTTGGGCCCAAGGTTCAGACAGTTTGATGCTTGGGTTGGCACCCGCCTATTGCGTTTGCATTGTCGAATTATATGTTGACTGTATCGCCGGGCTGACTCGTTTGCCTGTGATGGATTGCTTTTTATCATGTAGTCTCGCTTCATTGATTATAGGTAGCTGTAGAGGGCTACGCTTAGCCATCTGTTGCTGGTGCAGTGACCGAGGGGCAACACCGACCTTAGATTCAGCCTCAGGATGCAATGGACAACAACCCAATTTATTCGTCCAAGTATCCCACTCGTCATCACTTTGGGAACCTGATACCTCTACAATCTGACATTAACAGCCACAATCTTCACAACTGGCTCTTGGGTTTTCTGTCTTTTCTATTGAAGAACCTGTAGGCGAACAAGCCATTTTTTGTATTGCTTCCTGGTTATTGACGTCTTTGTCCACAACGTCCTGTTCCACCAGGCTTCTCCAATATTTGCGGACCCCCCACCTTAGGTACTCAACAACCCGCCTGACGACATCGCCGACACCGCAGTCAACGTTTTTGCTTTCTTTTCTTCTTCTCTTCTCTTGAGCCTTCTCCTTATTCGTATCTGACACAGCAAGTACTACGATGAGGTTGAATTGACAATGTCCCATTCCATGTCAACGCAGGAGCAGCAGCTCTGTCAGTTCTTGGCAGAGCTGCCCGCACGCTTCAACTACCGCTTTACCGAAGAAGCTTCCCGCGAACTACTAACCAGTCTATTCTGGTCTCTTGCTGGCGGCAGCAATGAATACATGCGACTTCTCTTCCCGGACGGTAAACCTGGAGAGAGCCTCAAGCTAAGCGACTCTCAAGGCGCCGTCGAAGGTGCCGAATACACCGAAGCAGCGCGGGGAAAACGATGTGGACATATCTTCAAGCCCGGTGAAGCATCATACATGTGCCGTACCTGCGGTACTGACGATACTTGCTGCCTGTGCGCCCGATGCTTCGACTCGACCGACCACACCGGACACATGGTCAGAATCCACATATCTGTGGGAAATAGCGGTTGCTGCGATTGTGGAGATGACGAAGCATGGCGGACACCTCTGTTCTGTACAATCCATTCTAATGTTCAAGGAGGCACCGACAAGGGAAAGGGAAAAGAGGCAGCCGGTCTGCCTGAGGATCTTGTGACGAATTTGCAAATGACTATTGGTCGCGTATTCGATTACATCTGCGATGTTATCTCATGCTCCCCAGAGCAGCTCCGACAAGCCAAAACACAAGATTCGATTCTCGAAGATGAACAGTCGTCACGCCTCCTGTCCAAGTACTATGGCCCCGAAGCCGAGCAGTGCAATGAATTTGCACTTGTTCTATGGAACGACGAGAAGCACACTGTTCAGGAAGTTCAAGACCAAGTTGCTCGTGCTTGTAGGAAAAGCCGAAAGCTGGCGGCAGAGAATGCTTGGGAGACAGATGCGGTTGGGCGGAGTATACTTACGTACTTGTCAGATGTTCCCCGACTCTTGGAAATGGCAACTATTATGGAGGCTATTAGGGTTACGGTCACCATTCGGTCTGCAAGAGATACATTCCGCGAACAAATGTGCGGCACACTCGTCGAATGGTTGAGTGATATTTCTGGTTGCTCCGTTGGTCATGACAACAGCATCCTCCGACGAACTGTCTGTGAGCAAGTTATGAATCCTTGGCGTAAGG
Organism: Fusarium goolgardi; assembly: GCA_014899075.1. Lineage (NCBI taxonomy): Eukaryota > Fungi > Ascomycota > Sordariomycetes > Hypocreales > Nectriaceae > Fusarium > Fusarium goolgardi. The sequence continues at coordinate 7,111 of JAAVUI010000345.1, forward strand.
GCAGCCAAGCAACTCATACACTAGGCTTGATAGACGATGAAGAGGAGGATGATCAGATCGTTGATAGTAGGCGTCGATTCGATGGCATGAATGCCAGATTCATCTTAGCACTGCAAGCTGCCGCAGGGGCTGGCGCCGGCGTTCAAATAGATATCGACGATGAGGAGGACGAGGAGGACGAAGATGACGTTGATGCAGATATGGACGACCAGGCTCAGCATTCTCCTTCGAGCTCCGTGGCTGGGGGCGACGAAGATGAAGACGATGATGTTATGATGGTCGATGCCCGAGGAGACGTGGGAGACCTTGGTATGAATTGGCGAGACAACGATCAAGCCTTGGAAGAAGACGAAGCGACAATGGCAGGATATCCGCCTCCACCTCCACCACCTGCTGCTCAGGCTCAGGCCCAGAGTCAGACACAACCAGAAGCCCCAGCTAGAACTGGGGACAGAGAGGCAACGCCATCCGATTCCGACACAGCAGAACCTTTGATCGCGCCTGCAATCTACGCCAAGGCGAACGCTGAAATTCCCAAGACTCCCGGTAGAACTGAGAAGCTGATCCCCAGACCTGGAAACTATTGGATCGAGACACCCGTCGTCTATGCGCAGCGCGAAAATGTACCCCCAGCTGAGGATGTCTTCCGTCGCGTTCGTCTAGACTGGCTTCTATTATTCGATCTTCGAATGTGGAAGAAGGTCAGGAACGACCTTCGCGCCTTGTATATTTCTACAGTTGTAACGATACCCGAATTCAAGCGGGTGTTGGCTCTCAGGTTCGCCAGCCTTTACACCATTCTGGCCCAGCTCTACCTGGTCGGAGACAGAGAACCAGATCACTCCATCATCAACCTTTCTCTCCAGATGCTCACCACCCCATCCATCACCGCCGAAGTTGTTGAACGCGGCAATTTCATGACCAGCTTGCTGGCGATCCTCTATACTTTCTTGACAACCCGTCAGGTTGGGCACCCCTGGGAGGTTTCCCCTGATGCGGTACTTGGATTTGAGAGCGGATCCGTCACCAACAGGCGCATGTACCACTTCTACCAAGATCTCAAGTATCTATTTGGTGCTCCTCATGTCCAGGAGCGTGTGAGATGTGAACCTCGCTACCTCATGCAGTTCCTCGATCTTGTCAAACTCCACCAGTGCATAGGGCCTAACGTGAGAGCTGTGGTTGAGCACGTAGAATATGAGGCTGACTCCTGGATCACGGCTTCCCTCGTGACCAGGCAAATCAATCTGCAAGCTCGAAACCTTGCTGAGGCGTTCCGTAACTGCCCACCTGACGAGTTTCATTACCTGCAGGGTGCAATTCGCTTCACAGCGAAAACCGTTATCCTGAACTCGATTGGCGCCGAATGCCATCGATTTAAGCAAGGAGAAATCAAGGATGAGGTGCAGTTCAAGACATTGAGCGATTTTGAATTTGAGGGTGAAGACGCATCTTTTGATGTTGTCAAGTTTGTTGTTGAAAAGGATGCAATCAGTTTCCATCATGCCCTACACTATACTCTCTCTTGGCTCATTGAGTGCGGAAGATCGTTGCCCGTGTCTACTGTACGAAACCTGCTGAGCTTTACCCAACAAGAGCTCAAGTCAAAGCCGAAGCTTATGGGCCGACCTCAAGTCCCACGCAAGAATTACACTGCAGAGGATTACCTCATTGCATCTTTCGATTTTCCTTTACGCGTTTGCGCTTGGCTTGCCCAAATCAAAGCCAACATGTGGGTTCGTAATGGAATAAGCTTGCGACACCAAGCCAGCACCTACCGGGGTGTTGGTCAGCGAGATGTGTCTCATCATCGCGATATTTTCCTTCTCCAGACCGCTTTGGTGGTTTGCAACCCGAGCCGAGTGTTGGCTTCGATCGTCGACCGCTTTGGAATGGAGAGCTGGGTCAAAGGCCTATTCGAACTCAAGTCAGAGGCACAAGATGATGCACAGCATCTTGACGTTGTTGAGGACATGATTCATCTCCTCATTGTTTTGCTCAGCGATCGTACATCTCTAATCTCGTCAGAGGACGAGGCCCAGTCCAGACTGTTGGCTATGCGCCGTGACATTATCCATGTGCTGTGTTTCAAGCCTCTCTCATTTAACGAAATCTGTAATAAGCTTCCAGAGAAGTATCAAGAGCAAGAGGACTTCCACCGAGTTCTGGATGAAATGGCTACTTTCAAGCCCCCCGAGGGTGTTTCTGACGTTGGTACTTTCGAGCTGCGGCCGGAGTTCATCGAGGAGATCGACCCTTACATTGCACACTATAATAAGAATCAACGAGAGGAGTCTGAGCTCGCTTATCGAAAGAAGATGGCGAAGCGAACAGGAAAGACGATTGATGAAATCGTATACGAGCCTAGAGCCCGAACAGTCCCTTCGGGTATGTTCGAGGAACTGGGCGCTTTCACCAGCACAGGCATGTTTGCTCAAGTCATCTACTACTCGCTTCTCTATCCATTGATGGCTGGCAAGTTTACTCCATCGATTCCTTTCACTCGGCTGGAGACATTCCTTCAAGTTGTTTTGCATCTCATGCTCATCGCGATCCTTGAGGACAAGTCGAATGACGATGATATGAGGGAAGAATCAACCAAGTCGTTCACATACATTGCTCTTACAAAACCTGGACGCAGCAACTTCTTGCCTGTCCCTGAGAAAGAGACAAGGACCATTGTCTCTTTGCTGAATATGATGTCGACCAAAGACGAGTTCAAGGCAGTCCATCCCAAGGTTGCGCTGGTTCTCAAGCGATTACGCCAGAAGCGTCCTCGTACCTTTGAGTCTGCATTTGTGACCTTGGGAGCTTCCGTCGATCGCATCAACACCGCTTCACCTGCCAACACATCTGTCGAAGAGGAGCGTGAAAGGAGAAAGAAGGCAGCTCTGAGCCGCCAAGCCAAGGTCATGGCACATTTCCAACAACAGCAGAAGAGCTTTCTGGAGAACCAAGCCTCAATCGACTGGGGGAGTGATATAGATGAAGATACAGATGAAGAAGGGGAAGAAGAGCAGACCGAGGATCGGAAACATAACTGGAAATATCCCGTGGGCACATGTATCCTCTGCCAGGAAGAGCCAGACGACCGCCATCTCTATGGAACGTTTGCTCATTTCAACGAAAGCCGTATTCTCCGACAGACGGATTTCCAAGACCCTGATTTTGTTCGCGAAGCATCACAAACCCCTTGCAGCCTTGACCGATCGGCCGAGGATGTACGGCCATTTGGTATCGCTCACGAAAACAGGAAGATGGTAGAAAAGATCAATGCACAGGGCGAGACTTTCCTTGCGGAGAGACAAACGATTGGTAAAGGATTTCCTTCCAACGTATGCCGGCCGGGTCCTGTGGCAAGTGGTTGCGGACATATGATGCATTACCGTTGCTTTGAGGTCTACTACGAGGCAACTGTCAGGCGTCATACACATCAAATTGCCAGGCACCATCCCGAGGACACCCGACGTAATGAGTTCGTCTGTCCGTTGTGCAAAGCTCTTGGAAATGCGTTTGTGCCTATCATCTGGAAGGGTATAGATGAGTCGTATCCAGGCTACATACAGTCACAGAGTACATTTGACGACTTTGTCGAGAAACAGCTGGGGTCTGCTTACTGGATTGGTGGAAGCAAGGCACGTGAGGATGAGCCAGCGATGCTTGACATGTTTACCCCAAGCCTCCCAGGCAGCCTCGTCGAGTCGCTTCTTCCAGCCCAAGCTTCGAGTGAGAGCACATGGGGAAGGGATGATGCCGAGTCTCACTCATCAACTGTCGGTACGCCCGTTAGTTATGCGTTCTCTGACTCGATCACCCCTGAGCCGGCACAACCTCAGCCAGCCCCCACCAACACGGACGGTTCCCAATTGATGAAAGAGCTGTTGGCAGCCTACCGCCGACTGAGAAACACGCTTCGCGTCAACGGCCTTCGCACCAATCACCTTATTGATGCTAAGGGTGATAACGTTGGCGAGCTATGTGCCAGCGACACTTTGGTAAAGTCTGTGGGTTTTACTATCTCTTCTATTGAAGTTCAACAACGAGGTATCGAGGCTCAGCCCGGCATGACACTTCTAGAAAAGATCCCCGAGCACATCCTGACTCATCTGAGAATCTTATCAGAGACTGTCTCTTCCTATATCGCTATTGGGGCGCAGTCTGGCGGAACTGAGAATAAGATCGAAGAAGAGTTCAAGAAGGATAGTGAAAGGCAACATTGCCAGCTGTTCATGTCTCGATACTTTGGTACCGGAACTCCTTATGCTCGCCGGCCACTGGATGTTTATCCTCCACTGCTGAGTATGGATTCGTTCCTGTTCTTGGTGGAATGCTCTTACGGCTTGGTGCCGCTTCAAAAAGCCGAAATATCGCATGTGCTTCGATTGTGCTACTTGGCGGAGCTTGTTAAGCTGGTGTATCACATGGGTCGCAATATCCCTGTTGCAAGCTGGGTTGGCAACCTTACCAACCGTCAAACACAAGACCCAGCCATTAATAACTTTGCTGATTTTGCTCTTGGTGTCACAAAGACTGGTCTTGAATATCACGCTGCCCAGTTCCCTGAAGGCGTGGAGTTTGGTGAGAACCGAGGGTTCCAGCAACCCGGCGTGGACACTCTGGAGAGCTGGTATACATTTTCGAAAAAGTACGCTCTCACTTTCCTACGGAAATGTGTCATCTTTCTCTATGTCAAGTACGGTGTGGACTTTAACAGCCATGTCTCGTCCAGCCCAGATGCTGATGAGCTAGAGCGCCTCACAGAGGCACTAAAGCTGCCAACATTTGACGAGATGTGCGCTTCCATCACAGATAACGCATCTTCCTGTGGCTGGCCTCAGACGACTTCGGAGCTGGTATCGGGTTGGGTCAAACATCAAGTTATGTGGCCTGGAGACTACAGCGAAATCCCGCTCTCAGCGATGATGAGCCATCCTGGAATATTTGAGCTGATAGGACTGCCAAAGAATTATGATGCTCTCATTGACGAGGCTACCCGGCGGAAATGCCCTACCACAGGCAAGGAACTCACGGATCCCGTCATCTGCCTCTTCTGTGGAGAACTGTCCTGTAGTCAAGGCACATGTTGTCAGAAGACGGATAATTCTTCGGATCGTACGGAGTTTACCAAAATCGGTGGTGCGCAACAACACATGCGAAAGTAAGTTTCTAAGCATCGGAGGGAACTCAAAGATTGAAAGATACTAACAATATTTGCGTAGATGTCAACGTAATATCGGTGTCTTCCTCAATGTACGCAAGTGCTCGGTAGTGTACCTCTTCCGACTTTCAGGATCATTTACACCGGCACCGTACATCGACAAGTACGGAGAGACGGATCCGCAACTGCGTCATGGCCGACAGCTCTTCCTCAACCAAAAGCGATATGACTCCATGATACGGAACACAGTGCTCAACCATGGAGTGCCGAGTTTGATTAGCCGAAAGTTGGAGGCGGAGATCAACAACGGAGGGTGGGATACTTTGTAGTAAACGCAAGGAGTTATTGATTGGTATAGGAAAGGAAAGCTGTTGGTGTTATGCTATGAATCAAGATTACCAGGGATGTAGAAAGGGTTACAGGCTATGATATGATCCGCGGTGTCAGAGGAATGATTGGTGTTTGTTGTTTTTTGTATACACTTTAGTATCAATATGCAACATAGAAGCCTGATGTGAAGGTCAGGCAGATCAGATTAGGTATGCTTGGGTTTGCGATTGTATAAGTCTACGCTGTTGATGGGAGCGCGCTTTCAGCACAGAACTACATTCTATTATCACCACACTATATTTACCTAGCCTAAGGCTTGATTGGCTTATACATAGAACACAAGATCCAGGTTTCCCTTTCCATCCATTACTTGTATATTATTTTTCTGCTGTTTAATATAGGTTATTCTTAACTTGGTGATTACTTACTACCAAGGTTTACAGTAAAAGTCACAGTGTCTGTGGATTCTAGAACTGTGACAAGCTTATCATCTGACCAATTATATCGCGTCCACTCTCATCCAGGCGCGTCTACCGTGGCTCAACTGCACTCAAGCCTCTTTGGATTGAATATGAACCACGACAAGGAAAACAGACAGCGCAGCAGAAGCAACGGTTCTTTTCTTCTTCTTTAAAACCCCTCCCCTTCTCTTACCTTGTCTTTCAACCATTTTCCCCCTCCCACCCCTTTTTTGATATTGTATCGTGTGTACCTGCCTCTTTTTTGTGATACCTGATAGACTGAAACTGCCTCTCGATCGCAATTTCCATCGGGGGACGCCTCCACTTGCCTTGCCTTGCTCCCAGAGCACCATCAAAAATGGCAGGCAGACGTTCAGGTCGCGCTGCCGCCAAGCGGGCTGCGGCTGCTCTAGGTGAGTGAGTTCGAGCTCTCGTCTCGCAGCATCCAAACTTTTGTACAAACCACCCCCATATCAAAAAAACAACAAGCACAATTCTCTCAGGAACGACATAGTCTTTTTTCTTACTTAGTTTTTCCTACTTGCACACCCTCTTTCTTTCCTGGCGCATTTGATGTTTTTATTTCCATTTCTTCAATCCAGACTTTTTTGTTCTGTTTTGCGCAATTGCACCTAAACAAAATCGCATCCCGTCACCATGGCGCCCCGTGGAAAGATTCGCTTGAGACTGACGCGAAGTGCTAAATCAGAGAGCACCCCAAAGTCCTTCGCCGAATTAGAAGACGAGCCCATGCTCGATGCCTCTCCGAGTGCGCATGTTTCGAAGCGACAACAAGTGCCAGACCCCGATGATGAGAAGGACGAGGATCACCAGCCAAAGGAGGAATCAGGGGACGAAGACGATGCAGCCGACGCCGCTGAGAAGGACGATGAGTCCGTCAAAGAGCCCACGCCGCCACCCCAGCCTATGGTTCGCAGAAAGCGACTAGGTCGCCCACCTAAGAAC